>JAGXCT010036439.1:27446-81835 GCA_022495035.1 Philopotamus ludificatus | reverse complement strand
TAGGTTAGGTTAGGTTAGGTTAGGTTAAGTTAGGTTTATAATAATTTTATAATATTTAAATTACACGGAGTATATTTTAAGAAAAGCCCTTGAAAATTGATTTAAAATAAACGGCCAAAAAAATATTTAAACCTAAAGTATGCTGACGATAAGACATTGATAGTCATCAACGAAAAAGAAATGGACGTTCTGCTCAAAAAACTAGGACTCGAAAGTACTAGGATCTTCCGAAGACGGTTGGAGAATTTTACTTTTACCGGAAACTGTGAACTAGAAATAAGAAGACGAATTGGGAGGATCGCTTAAAATGCAATGTCAAAGCTATCGACAATTTAGATAAAAAGGGGGATATCCAAAAAGGCAAAAAAAAACGATAATTCCAGAGTCTGGTATTCTCAATTTTTATTTACGGCGTAGAAACCTGGACCATATAGGAAAACATAAAAAAGAAAATTGAGGCCTTTGAAATTTGCTGCTGGGGATGCCTGCTACGAATCTGTCCTAAAATAAATAGGAAACGAAAAATACGACCGATTTTCAACCACATGTCTCTGGAAAAGGATTCTGCGATACCTTGGACTTGCTCGCTAGAAGAAACGAAAGCCTGGACAAGCTCGTCGAGCTTGGAAATGTACAAAAACGCAGGGGAAGGGGCAAATTTAACATAGGAATGGTCACGATCTTCTTGCATGTCTTACTTTAAAGAGTCGATTGTCCCAACTATACATATTAATCCAGGAAAATTGATCAAAAGAATATAGTTAGTATTCACAGATTTTTTTATTTCTCATTCAAGCATTTGGTTATTCTTCTCAATTTATGATATATTCTCGTATCTAAGAAATTTACTGGAACCCAGTTTTTACGTGCTTTTGAGCATTATTACTTAAAAAACTAGCAACAGATATTGAAGATCGTAAAAAAATAATTCATGGGTTTAGTTAGTTGATAAGGCTGTGAGTAAAAATACTAACCGACTTAAAGCCATTGAAATACTGAGGAATATTGAAGATTCTATGGACAGAACACGTAATAAAAACAACCGTCCTTTATCTTCTTCACAAAGAGAATGACCTTTAGGACACCGTAAATACTCGTAAAAAAATAAAATAATTGAGTACTTTCGACACATCATTTGTGGACCAAAGTATTGTCATCTTCAGACCACCATGGAGGAAAAATCGGGAGGTAAACGGTGGTTAGGAAGTAAGAAGCTGTCGTGATTCCGCAATATTTGCAACTGGTTTGTATTGAGAGCTCCAGAATAGTTCTAGTTTGTCAAAAATCGACAATTGTAAGTAGAGAAAACAAGAACATGAAAGTCTAAAAACCGACAACGCACCTATTAACAACAATAAAATAAGTGACAAGCGGCAAGTGGCTCAAAGAAGCTGTGAGTTGGACTGACTGCACCGAGTCGCAAAGCAAAAAGACGCTCAGCGGCGAAACCCCCCCCCGCACTCAGCTACCGGCCCACAATCATCCGATACACGTTGCCAGCAGCGCTGACAAGTAGGCAGCGCTCTTGCTTCAGCTCCGCAGTGTATATGGACGAGCCGCCCTTGATTATTGTTTTATATTAGACATCTAAATTTATGGGAATCGAGGATACTTGTCTAATTTGAACTCTTCGATGAAGAGGAGGTAAACTATAAGCATGCAATCTTAACAAAAAAAAGGCGTTAAAAGGTATATTGAGACCTTTTAAAGCATTCAGGACGTAATAAAAAATATTTCCACCAATTTATAGCATCGAAAAAGTTTTATCTAAAAAACATTGAACTTGATTTTCTTAATAAATTTTTTTTAATTATTTTTATCCCCTTAACTATGATTTCCTGGTTTTTCAAAATTTTTTTTTCAGTATCCACAAAACACTTGAATTCAATTAACACTTTTACAAGAGAGTAATCGAAAAATTACTTGAACTTGGAAGAAAGATATAGAGAGCAATGGAAATTACCGTACTTTCCGGTTCACCTTATGGTAGGAAAATCGAACACTATGCCTTTTTTCATTTAATTAATATATTATCCATTTCAATAAATATTTTACTACCCAGTTTTTCTAAAAACTGATTCAGGGAATCGAAAGTTAGAAAATTGTATTGTTCGACTACCTTCCAAAGCTAACCTAAAGTTATATGGATTAATTCTAATTATTAATTATTTATTTATTGCAGATTTAATTTAAATTTTAATAATTGGTATAAGGTGGCTGATCTAAAATCACGTAATTTTATTAATTTCATGAAATGAATTATTAAAGTATTTTAATTTGAATTTCAATTCATTGAGACGCCTAAAAATATACAGATTGAATTTATAAAGTTTTCAGCGGCTGAATTTTTAAAGTTAGTGTATGACGCTCAGAAAATTTCAATTGAAACGTGGAAAATGCTTTATAACACTCACGCCTTCGGCAACATGGCTGAAAAATCCATTCTTGCACTTATTGCTTTGAATCTACATATATTTTCCTACATAAATCATGACCCAGTTGAAATTCAAATTGACAGAATCTCATCCATGGGATCAATTGAGACTGTACATCTCTATTATAGAATCGATGTTTATATGCATACGTAAAGAAAATTTTATTCAAATATATTAAAAGTGAAGCAATTAAATGTTTCAGTCATCTTTTTGTATTGCGTAAATATAAAACATTTATAGAAATATTGTATTATTGCAGTTTTGATAACTTAATTAAATAGTTTCCACAAAAATAAATCTTTTATATGTTATTTTAGGAAAAATCACTTATTTTTCACGTAAATCAAACAAAAAAAAAAACATACATTCACTATTTACGCCGCAATAAATCTAAAATTTCCGCATTTTTCAAACATTAATATGTCGGGCGGGCGGTCATAATTTTGTCCCGAGTGTAATGCGAAAAATATTCAAATTAAACATGTCGAGTTTTCACCATATTTTCCGCACGAAACTGGCGTCCGTCACTCTCCGGCCGTTGTCTCCGTTTTTTTTTTTTTTCCCGCCATTTTTCGCCAAAAATCGTATCGGGTTACCTGCACATAAAAAGCACTTTTCAATTTGGCCCCGGGAGTTTATTGTAATCCGGGCCATAATCGAAAATAATAAAAAATATATAATATAAGGGGGGTTAGCGATGCGGCCCTTGTCTCCCTATCGATTATCGAGCCGCTGCCCTTGGACGCGATCAAACAAAGCCGGGTCGGTTTTGGACCAACGATTTCTTTCAAACAAATCCCATTTTTTAAAGACGAAAAAATCGCATTGTTTTATGTATGAGAGGGTCCGTCTGGGATCCCGGGACGAGATTTTAGCAAGAATAAAAAATAAAAGCATGCGGTTTATTTAATAACCAGTGTGCCGTGAGCCGTTTGTTTCGATTGAATAAAATAATGTATTAAACTCTGAACCGAAACTTAAGTAGTTATATTAATTATGTAGACAATTTGAATGCAGTGCAACTTTCACATACAAAGTTTTGCATTTACTTAAAGCCTTACATAATTCAATATTAATTAACACAGCTACGTCCGGAGCAAGTTTTAACCGGGTGGGTCCCAAACAGTGCTTACGCTGCACAAGTGGAGATCCTTTTGAAATATTAAATTGCCATTGTCAGCGAAACCGCTGCTGATATTGTCGTTCAAAGATTCCGACAATGGCGTGTGTTTTCAAACATTAATTTATTTATCAGATACGGCCCTGCGCACGAAAGAATTCCGGCCCTCGGGATATTTAGGCGTGTACACGTGAGCCGGTTCTATGTAAATTCCTCGTGGAAATGACGAGAAATTGAAGATATCTCCGATGGATTCCGCGCTGGAAAAAAAATGAGTAACGATGGCGTCGTATGCACATTCAAATTAAAAATTCCTACACAACATTTGATCGCTCAGTTTTGCATATACATTTGCATTCATCAAATGTCATCCGAGCGTGAATAATTGAACAGGCGACTGTGTTCAAAGATCTGAGGGTAATTTACAAAGGGCGTCGTCAGCGACGCCTTGTATCAATCCGGAAACGGCGTCTTTAATTAACTGCGCGGTTAGACAAAAGCACCGCGTCAATGGAAGCACAGAATCTCCGCTTTATATATTAACGGAGTGCATCTCAATTATCGCTGTGGAAAATTAATCGAAAACGTAAAAATAAATCCCACATAAATATCTTTTTTATTCACCTCGGCTTATTTCCCATAAGGAAACTTTTTACGTACAAAATGGAGTAGTGATTTCGTTTCTTACGATGCTGCAATAGATTTTATCTCCGGCACTAAACTTTTTTTATTTAAATACCGGCAATAAAGCGTCTCACCGGTTATAAAGTATGTGACGTGGTAAAAATCGGATTTTTCACATGAAAAAAAATACAGAATAATCCATTTTTATTTTGAATTACATTTTTTCGTTAAATAAACAAAGGATCTTGAATTAACATTTTTGAATAATATAATTTCTATCATTATTTATAAAAATATACAAATTGCCAGTGTGATGGCAATTTGTATATTTTTAAAAAATGCCTTATTACTGGAGAGGAAAAATTTAACCAGTGCTTGTTTGATATCTTCTTCGTTTTTGATTTTTTTACCCTGCAAAACCAAATGATAATCGGAGGATAGAATTTTCCAGCCTAGCTCTGCTAATCCCCAAAGCAATATGGGGCTTAGCATTATCATAAAGCAGTATGATGTCTATCCTATTGACCATCCCCGGGATTTTCTTGAGTACCTCTGCTAATTTAGCTGTTCGTTTGGATTCAACTGCTCCAAATTATGGCTTGCATTACCGGTTAACCGGTTTATCGGTTTACGCCATTTTACGGAATTTTGTTTTTGATTGATTCGAATTCGGTGATTTGTTTTTGTTTAATTCGAATTTCAAAAAAAGCTTACTTTGCATCGAGGTTGCAAAACTCGGTGGAATTCCTTCCTGAAAATACTGAAACGATTTAATACAAATGCGAACTTAAAAAAATTGATTTATATAAAATCAAGGATAAATATCGATATATGAATTTGATAAGATCTCTGACATAATATTGGCATTACAACCGGTAAAAGTAGCTGTAGAAGCTGTATGTCGTGAAGACATAAATCTATATACAGCCGACATGACATTGAAATGTATGCTTGATGAACTGCCTAAATACAGTTCTTTTTTAGCCAAGGAACTTAAAGAAAAGACAATAATTCGAATAAAGTAAAGAAGGACGATATATTTTGATGCGGTTAATTATCTTAATGATCCTGATACAATAAATGATCTTGATGAATATGGAATTTTCAATATAACGAATAAAACAACAATAATGGCGAAAATCATAGATATAAGCATGTATTTTTAAGGGATGAGTATTATAAAATTTCTAAACAAAAAGTCAGAGAAGAAGATGTGATAGAAATAGTCAAAATATTAACACTTGAAGAAAAGCTTAAATTACCTATAAATAACAAAACTTCAAAACAACGTGGATAAACCAAAAAAATATATAAACAATGTTATTATATTTGCTACGAAAAAAATCGTGGCAAATATTTCAACATTGCATTTCAACATCTGTTGACTTTACGACCAACTTGTATTGAATCTAATCCACGTCTATTTTTTTCCGTTTACTGGTTAATAACTGGTAAACCGGTAATGGGAGAAATTATTTACCGTTTACCGGTTATTGCAATTTGACGGTAAATTGCAAGCCCTACTCAAAATGCATTGATACTCGAATGTCCCACCATATACACAACATATTCAATATGCTCTTCTTCTTACGATGTTTTCGTACGTAATCCAATTTTCATCCCCAGTTATCAATCGGTCCAAGAACGGTTCGATTTTGTTTTGTGCAAGCAGATATGTGCAGATATTGTAATTTTCTAATATAGTTTGAAATAGTTTGTTGAGCTGAATCTAGCCTTTCTACAATCCTCGATGTTGTCAAAAAAGAATTTTGCTCCAACATGATATTCACAGAACTTTCCGGTAGACCCAATAATTAAGCACTCGTGTACTACGGCCATTGCAAGAGTAGCTCGTTATAATATTCGAATGTTATGCGAAAATGAGCACTATTATCGTCGGACATTAAAGCAATTTTCCCGCGCGTAGTTTTCCCAATTAGTACGTGTATAGATCAATAACGATGTTTCCATTGTGTTACAGTAATTACCGTGCGAGATAAACTTGTTAACAGCCATCGTTATTTATATTTTATATTGAAAATAATGCTGAAAATATCCGTACCGTAAATCGAATGTAATATAGGAGCGATTAATGTGCCGTTTTGTTGTTTTACCGTTGAAATGGTACGTATTCGAATAATTTTATTGGCACGTTGAATGCAAACTTTTGTTAAAAAAATTCACGTATGCTGTGAGTTCAATTTTTGTCGATAGATATCATATGTCATGTATACAGGAAACCCCGTTCATCGCGCCCCCGGCGAGCGTGTTAATTATTTTTTTTGGCAGTTCTGTAGAATTATGAAAAGGGAAAATTATCCACTATTTATTTTTTAATGTGAATGAGACGGGATCCTGGATTTAAAGCATCCAAGGATCGTGTTACTTATCTTCTCAGCGGAAATGCACCCGGAAAATTAAAATTTAAGCCGTTGTTGAATTATCAATCAGAAACTAACATGCCATGAAAGATTATTCTAAAAAAATGATCAGTTTTTGGCCGAAATAATCGCAAAGCATGGATGACACAAAACTTATTTAAGGACTGGTTTAAAAAACATTGCGAGGATATTAAAGTTGAACCTTGAGCTCTTCTGGTGTCGAACCATGCCCCGGAACATCTTCAAGAACATGAGACACTGTGGACTGATTTTCCCGTTGGAGTGGTATTTTTACCTCCAAATACCACTTCTAACTTACAACATATGGATCAAGGCACGATAGCGAACATCAAACTTAGAAACTTACTATTTTTTGATAGGCAAAATTGTAAAAGCACATTCCATTCCATGAGTTTGGGATCGCATATCGTTGTTCTACATCTTCTTTCCATATGGATATATTTTTTTTTATCTCAATTGACAGGTTTCCGTCTTTGTCACTAAGGCTTACGCATATTTTATTTAATTTCAAGATATTTCTATTGATCTAAGCCTTTTTTATGCTAATACTAAATATGAAGACTTCTTATATATGTTCATTTAAAAGATCTTGATTTTTTTTAAAAAGTTTATTTGTGATTTTTGAAGCTTTCACGGACAGTTTGAAAATTTAATAATATTTAGAAAACTTCGATATAGATTCCAGTGGCGTACGGTAGACTTGTTGTTGGGTGTGCTGAATGTGGAAAAACAATATACTTTTTTAAGAATTTTATTATTATTTATACAATAATTCTATTCTTCGTTTTTGCGAAATAAATTTTTCAAGAAATGTCAATGGAGATAAAAATGCTCATAATACTAAAACAGAAGGGCACACTTTACGATAGTTTTAATAAAAAAATTATGTCACAAAAACGAAGGATAGAATTAATGTGTAAATAATTATAAAATTCAATAAAAAAAAACTGTATTATTTTTTATATTTTTTTCCACATTCAGCACACCCAACATCAACACCACCGTACGCTCCTGAGATTTCCTTTGAATTAAATGAATTGAACCCATGCACGGATAATCCGCCCACGGATATTCAAAAGTTTGTTTTATTTAATACGGCAATAAATTGACTAATATTCATTAGGCTTTATTTTAGATATTTGATCGTATTCAATGAATATTGCAACTATGCTTTTAATAAGATTTTTTTAAATAAATATATTATAATGTTCTCTAGATAAAATTTAATCATAATTGTTTCATAATTAATGTTTAGTTATAGATTTTATAAACTAACACGAGAAACAAACTTATTTCTTTAGCATCGTGTACCTTATTAAATCATTTTTTTTATAAAATATTATTTATTATATAAATAGTGAATAATTATGAAATTAGACTCCGTAACTTTAATGGGCAGGACAAATCCGCGCCTATGTATATCTTTAACACGTTGCGGTCCGGGGGACTCGAATATGCGTCCTCGCGGGCCAACGTAGAAGTACGGGGGACGCGTTTTCGAGACTTATTACACTACACGGATATGCAGACCACACTTTAAGAAGTTTTGAAGTATTATTATTTATTTTATATAGAGATAACCTTTTTGAACAAAACAAAAAAAATATTTACGTAACTTAAATGGTATCAGAGTTAAATCGATTTAAATGATGTTTGTATTTAATTTTTGCTGATTTTTTGGCGAAATCACCTAACCCAACGTAAAACTCGGCGCGGAACCCAGCGGACCCGAACGTATATCCGTGTTTAATTTATTAATATTATAGATTTTATTATAACTATTTATTGAATGAATAAAAAAATATATATAAAGGCGTTATTTTTTAAAGTACATCAAGAATTAATTTTTATTCAATTATTTCGATGTTTGCATTTGTCGGTTTTCGCAAATGTCGGCGGGGGTTTGTCCTACCATCGTTTCAATCTTTATTTGATAACCAATGGCATCACCAAATATATCTTATTGGCCGCTGTGAAGCTTTTATTTTTGTCGATCTATAGATTCGGCTGAGTGTGATTTGTATTCAAAGCATTCTTTGTCGTCCGAAACTTAACAGTTCGAACCCTCATCAATGCGGTTTGCTCTGAATCAAAACCTCCGGCGAATGACTGGCGATCCATTAATACACATCAGCCCAAACACGGTTGACAGCTGCATTTGTCCCATTATCCGAACACATTACGGGCCGAGTCTGAAACAGCACGGGCCCTAAGTGCCCACATTCGTTATACCGCCCGCGGTCTCGTGAGCAGTTGTAGCTCTGAGGTCGCCACTTAGGGAGGTCGTAGCTCTTTCGCCCACCCTCCGACTCTCACTGGGTATATCAACAAGTAGCCGAGTGTGCCAGCGTCGCACTTGACCGTGGTGCCAGCATTTGTTCACTCGCAGATTACATTTCTAATAATTTCACAAATTCCACCCCTGTCAAATGTCAAATTAAATTTTGTCCCCGAGTCGCTTTGGCAGCTACAATTTGCTCTGCGAAATGACGCGGCGACAACCTACTTCCCCTCGCTCGCACTTTATGCCAGTGATCAAATTAAGTGACCAACGTTTTCGACTTTAAATATATAATTCATTTAAATATTTTGCACGAAAGTTGCCCTATGTAATATATAACCAGTGTTATGGCTTCTAGTTGACATTCATATATTAGGTGTAGTAAAAAGTCCTGTCGTATTTTTTCAATAAAATTCAAATTCATCTTTATATACATTTATTGATTTATTTTTACAAAAAATAATTATCATGACATTATATAACCTTCTGCCATCTATTTTTTCAAATCTAAAATACCTTTCTTGAAAAATTCTGCAGACTTGGAATTAAAAAAATCAAAAATGGGCGATTTCATTTCACTTTCTGTTTGGAATGATTTATTTTTAATGGTAATCTAAAGGGGCTAAGTCAGGTGAGTAAGCAGGATGCAGTAAAGCCGTCAAACCCAAGTCCGCCATTTTTTTCAGAGACAAATCTGCGACATGTGGACGCGCATTATCGTGGAGGAGGAAGATTTTCTCCCAAAATTCCATCTTTTCGAATCTTTCTCATTTTTTTCAAACGTCTGAGTGATGGACTACTTTGGCCCGGTATATTTGACAGTTCTTTGATGGTTGAAGTTAAGTTTTTTTCAATTTCAGATTTTATGGCGGCTTTATTTACTGTACAGGGTCGTCCAAGTATGTACGGTGAAAATTTTCGGATTTGAATTTTTTGTACCAGCGTTGACTTCTGACATCAAATTATGATTGTTAAAGTTAATTGCCAATAAGCGCAGATAGTATTCAGTTGGGTGACCATTCTGAATACTTCTGATGTTCAGTCGCTTAGAGAATTCAGGATAAGGCTGGCAGTCGCTACATTTCACAAAAAATCATTATCAAAGAAATATAAACTGGGAAGCGGGCAGCGAAAGCGCTCTTCCAATTATAAAAAATCCACTGCGCAGCGAAGAGCGGTATACTATATATTCCCATGAAAACCATTTCCATGGTCCTCCATAAGGGGAATCATGCACATGGTCACGATCCTCAGAAATGAGGGAAAGTGGATTATATACAGGGTCGTCCACTTCAAGGCCCATCTTTTGAGTGAAAATTTACGGATTTGAATTTTTTGTACCAGCGTTGATTTCTGACATCTAATACGTCTCTATAAATGTCGCAAATATTTATTGTAGCGATAGTTCCATTTTTCTTGTAGTGAAACTGGAAGAGTGGAGATTTCATAGGTAGTCTTTCAGAGGAACGGAACAATGCATTGCGACTGCGTTCAAATTATTTTTTTTTTCTTTCTATTGAAAGAGCTTGTCTCGTCGACGCACAATGGAAATAAAAACAACTGATTCTAAAACTACCCTTTGAAAATACGACATGACTTTTTACTACAGCTAATATTACGTAAAACGAAAATAAATGTCATTTTTTTTTACTGCAACAAAAAAATTGTTTCAGAAAAAACCACATATTATTTTGTTATATAATTTCCATTATTGTCAATGATCTTCCTCCATAACATAGGCAACTTATTATTTCTATTTTCGTAAAGCTCCGGCGGTTTACTCTTAAAATATGAATCCAGGTGAACATTTGCAAATTTGTTATCACAAAGTGAATGTTCCATTGATTTAAATAAATGATAGTCGAAAGCTGGTTCCAAAGAAGTTCCAAATCTAGTTTTCTGACTCTGTCCTGGGTGATTTTTGCTGCATGAGGTCTTGTATTATCATACTGTAAAATTCTCCTGTTGTTGTTAACCACTTTTAATCTTTCTAATTGGGCACAGTATAACTCAGCCGTAACTGTCTGATCAGGTTTTAATAATTCATAATGAATTATACTCGAAATATCCCACAAAACACATAACAAAACTTTTTTCAATGATAATATTGGTCGAGGAGTAGGCACAGGTACCTATTTTGGATAAAACCATTGTGTTTTTATTCTGGCATTACTGTTAAGGACCTATTTCTCATCCCCAGTAATAATTCTTCTGATAAATGGATCTGTTTCGTATCTAGACAATAAAGCTCCACAGATTGTTCTTTGTCTGTTTTTTCCCCAAACCTTTCCAAATGATCTTGCACAGTTGTTATTGGACAGCCAAGGTGATGTAACAATTCTTTCATGTTTTACACGGATCAGCATCCACCAACGAATTTAGGGCATCATCGTCGATTTTGAGGGGTCTTCCTATTTTTGGATTGTCCTTTAACTCCCTATCACCACTTTTGAACTATTTAAACCATCTAATGCACTTTCGCAGTTTCTAGACGTCTCCATAACTATCGCAGATGGTCTGTGTAGCTTCTTTCAGCTTTAATCCCTTATCAAATAAAAACAGCATTAAATACGGCAAATTCGTCTCTTTAATCTGAGGCTTCTGCATTTTTCTACTACGGCAAATAAAATTTAAAAAAAACGTTAAAATGGCAAGTGTAAAAAGAGAGCTCCAAAATGATACCAAAAAAGGACGTGCTAACTCAACGGCAACCGGTGACAAACTGGTTTTAAAGTTACGCACTAGGAAAATTGACATTTCTTTCCGTTTACTTATTATTTCGATAATACAAGTTAACTGCGACTGAGCTAAGTTGGTAGCCGGATAGGCATCCGATGAAAACTATGAATTCAGAGAATTCTTTATAACATTTTCCAGTGGTTTTGTAAGGGATAAAGACCCATTATTTTGATGACAAAACTTCTAGCTAGAGTTTTCACTTGCCTGAGCTAACCGATCCTTAACGGCAACTCAAAAACAAGCATCGTCGTCCGAATGGGGTATATTTATAACGGTAAATAGTCGCCAAAAATTTTAATACAAGATAATTCTTTATCAATGGATAGTTCTAAGAATAATAATACTCATTTATTATATGTATTATAATGTGGTCGATATTTTTAATATGTACGCTCTTGAAATACGTGTCGATTGCACGGTTTCACTCGCAATCAGCACATCGTACCGGATGCGAGCGAGAAAAACACTGCGCCTGTGGCAACAGAGGCTAATATTGTTGTTTTAATATTTTTTTCGCAATAACAGACAATTAATGATTATGCATAATATTCATTCTTTAGACTTTTTAGATGAATACAAAAAGTTTGCGACATGTAGGATTTATATTAATAAAGTTTTTTGATAAAAATAAAAAACTTAGTGTCCCAAATAGACCCCTTCGATGTGGCTTGGTTAATTATCTTGAAAAACATCTCTCTATATATTGTATTATATAGAACCTTAGTCTGTGAAGGATATTGAAATGATTTTATCCGGAAATTATTTCAGCGTAATCTTCTTTCATCCTTTTCCGTTGGAACTTATATTGCTTATCATTATATCTTATCTTAAAACAAAGTTTTTTAATGAATGCTATGCACTCTGTTGTACTTATTCACCATATAGATTCACTGAGACAAACAAATATCCACCACATTTCCACAAAATTTAATAATTAGCAAATACTTTATGTGGACTCATAAAAATTATATGTTAACTGCTTCCTTTGATAATAATTTAAATAAAATAATCTTAAATGTTTGATATTTTCGTTTCCTCGCTCATTGCATATCACGCTTTGTTTGAACCTTCTCTGTTTTACGTGTCAATGTTTAATTTAAATATATATCTCATCTATATATTTAAAATTCGTTTGGTGTATTTCAATTATACAAAATTGAAATTTAAACTGATTTTTATCCGAATCCCACAATCGAGTAAATGGTTCGCATGTGTCCCAATCAACCGGAATTCCCTGTTTTGACGTTACGACCATACGCTTCTGAATGTCGAAATTGAAACCGTAATGGATTGGATCCGTTCGCCAAAAAAATAACGTCGAAATAAATTTATATAAACGCAAGGAGACCCGTAAGTTTCAATAAGCACCAACGTTGACCAGTGGTCATTTTATATATATATATATATTTTTCTCCAGTGTCGGCGACCAAAAATCCCATTTTTATTGGCTTTAATCTTGTTAACGGCCAACCTTTTCCTGCAATAAACGTTTGTTTCCACAAATAAATCAGATTCAACTAAACATTTATAACCAAAGAATTCCCATTAAACGCAGCGCCGAAAGTAATTACTACGATTCTTCCCACGGTTTTTCTTTTCGTCCCACTGTGCCGAAAGAAACATTAATGTCCGTGGCGATTACACGGGATTTTTTCCCCTCACTCGGAATCTGCCAAACAAGAACACGTGTTTATTATCCAGCACACATTGTGTTCATTTTTTCGCACGGCGTCAGCGAAAAAAAGCAAAAAAAAAAAAAATACCCACCCATCAATTTGCAAGTTTTCCGCAAAATATACAAACTGCCGAAAATGTGGTTCTATTTTTTTTTAAACGAACGCACACGTAACCCCGTTCCCCTTTTCTTCCCTCGGGGAGTGTGTGCAGGGATCAATGCGGAGGGTTTGAAAATATCTAGTCACGAACTTACAAGATCTATCAACTATATTATTTTATGCCCTATCAAAAAATATTTAAAATAATATTATGAATTGAATATGGAATGAATTTATAGCCCCTTTTTACATAAATCAACATAAATTAATAAATAATTGTATATCTAGATATATAAAATAATATAAAAATTATCATTACAACTGAAATCGAATATATTTTCAGATATAGAGTATAAAACTTATATCTCGTTTTTATTTAGCCATTGTATTTTTTTACACGAATGATACGTTCCAGATGAAAAGACACGGTACACATATGATCTTAATTTATTCGTAATAATATTTTTCATGAAAGTTGCTGAATTATTTAATAAATAAATAAAATTGCTATATTATAAAATAATTACTATATCTATTTGCATAGAAATTTTCATCTGAAAAAATAATTTAAGATTAGAAATGATCTGAAACAAATCAATTGTTTCAAATACAGTTTTTTACAGACGAATAAATCTTAGAATCCGTCGTCTAATTACTTTCCAAACTATTCTGTGTAGTCGAAACTTTCCGAATTTCGATACGAGGGTCGTTCGATGAGCTTTTCGATCATTTTTTTTTCCACGGAAATCTTTTAATATCGTCCCTCTTCATAATACAAGTCGAGGATTTATAACTCGGCGATAAACTCCCGCCATAATGTCCCCGAAATATCCTTCTCCTTTTTTTCGTCCTCCACAATTCAGTAAATTGAAGTTCATCCGACTGGGGGGTACGTTGCGTACATTTCGTTGTCGATTCTTATCAAGTGAAAGAAAATTTATTGCGATTTTCAATTCCCAGAGGTAGGAAGGATGATGGTTCCGTGATAAGGAAAAGTGAATATGTTCCGCCGGCATCCGCCACCAAAGGAGATAGGATTCAGAACTGCCTTTATGGTGATTTTCTTTTTGTGATTTAACTTGGCTCTAAATTCTGCTATAGAAACGCTTCCATAACTTCAACACACACAATCACGAACTCCGTGAAAATTAAATTCAAAAATAATAAAAAATAAATAAATTTATTAAAAATGTATTAAAAAAGAGCTTTTTGACATTCTTCAATTAAATTGTTTCTATTCTAATGGGATTTTTTAATTTTCATAATAGGCCAAAATCCGATAATAATGACGGCCATGCCATAGTTAAGTTCGAATAAATGTCACACCCCCAAACACTTTTTCAAACTCTGCCCCGTCGTCCATTAAATTGCCAAGTTTAAATTTTCTAATAATATCCCCCGGAAACTTTTGATAAATTACAAAATTTTCCATGGGAGAGAGGAGAGAGGGCAGGGGGGGGGGAATAGAGGTGCCTGGCTTTATAAAATTTCGGCCAGATAATATTGACAAATATGCCAAATTATTATGTCTCAGTGAAGCTTTAAGTGCGATAGCGTAAAAGAGTGATGATGACAGCTTATCAAACAAACATTGAGAACTTCTGATTAAAACGATTTTTTTTTCATTTTTCCAGATAACGCAGATTCATCTCTATCGTACGAGAGAAACAGTAACATGGTAGGTTTTTAATATTAAATAATAATATGCATGGATTCTAAGGCTTTTATAATTAAATAAAAATAGTACTATTATTATTTATTTTATTATTATGCTGAATGACAGACAGAAAGGCGTTGGGCTTTGGCCCATCATCGTCTCGCCTTCATATACATATCAATAGATTTTTTTCTCGTTCGACATGTTGAGTAGAACGAGAACAATCCTTGACAGATTGAATTCAGGGAAGAAAATATTGTGATGGCGGTGACATAAATAGTGAATGGCGCGAAGATAGATTGCCGCCGAGAAATATATGAAGAGATGATGAGAAGTGAAAATTGGAAAATTCCCAATCGCCAGGGCCAAACTCGATCGGCGGATTTTCCTTCGGCGTGATCGAAAAAAGATTGACTATGGAGAGTGGAACATTTTTGAAATGCTACCTCACCTCGTGGTAAATGACTATGTTTTTATCTACGCCATTATTTTAATTTTCAATTGTATCCTAAATTATTAAATAAATTCTATTATTAATTAAAAAATTAAAACTAACACTAGTGAGTGAAAATCCTGACATTTATTTTAGATATTTTTCATGAGCTGTACTATTCCATTTTAACTTAGATTCTTATTTATTTTCTCCACGTATTCAAATACGATTGTTATAAACCCATCATAGTTTTAAAAACAATTATTTTTTTACTATTTTTATTAACATTCCAAAGGTTTTATTATCTTATTCAAATTAAATTGAGATTATATTCTTAGAGTAAGGATTTTTTCTAAGAGGTTATTACGTCCTAGGGTAGTGATAGCTAACCTATTTTCTGCATTTTAGTGGGAAAAAATGAGA
Organism: Philopotamus ludificatus; assembly: GCA_022495035.1. Lineage (NCBI taxonomy): Eukaryota > Metazoa > Arthropoda > Insecta > Trichoptera > Philopotamidae > Philopotamus > Philopotamus ludificatus. The sequence goes on along the minus strand of JAGXCT010036439.1, from coordinate 65,946 downwards.
TTTTTGCTTTTTAAAGCAGAACTCTTTTTACAAACGAGAACTTTCTGATATTTTACAGAAAAATGATTATTCTATAGCTGATATTAATTCAATTTAAGTGGCAGAGCAAAAAAAATAATTCGGGTGATTTGTTAAGTGTTTCATATCATTCATGGTTCTTTTGATCCTACGGATCTGCGAGCGCTCGGAAGCGCTATCCATGTTGATTTAGAGTCGTAGATGCTACCGGAAGTGCCTGCAGCACCAAACCTAAGTAAAAAAGAATTGCTATTCGACTGACTACCTGGCCTGTATCAAAAAGAGCCTAGAAAAATAAAAATGTGTATGTGTCTCTGCTAGGGCTGAATAGTTCATACGTCGCTCTAAACATCCTTTCCACTATTGATATGAACTATTTGAAGTCTTAATTATTTTTCTCGAATAAGAAAACACTTGTCTGAGGATCGTGATCATTCTTGTTCCGAATCTTCGTGATTATGGCTCTCCAGGATCCTCTTCATTCCGTATCTCGCATCACAGCTACTACGGTTGACCTCGCAACGGACATCACTTTGTCCTTGTACTTTATTAGCACGATGAGCTTTCCCAGGCTATTATTGTTTATTCTAGAAAGATGCTTAAGTTAGCAAAGAATCCTCTTGAGATATATTGTTGAGATCATCTCTTCTAGTGCGTTAAGCGGTCCATGTTAGAATGAGCCCTTCCATAATAAAGAAATCGAGAATACGTTATAATAAACTCACGTTGTTTGTTCACCTTGTTCAATTCTTAGTTTATTTGCGTAATGGTATAGCAAGCAATGTAATAGAAGGGTTTACTATATTCTCAGGAGGCATCGCCAGCACCATAATTCTAAAGCGTCAATATTCATCTTCATGTTCTAGGTTTCTACGCGATATGTAAATATGAAGAATATCAAGTTCTGCATAAAATGATTTTAAATATATCCCAAATCGCTCTCTTATTTCTTGCTCACAAGTTCCGTTACTCGTAAGTAGAGACCCGAGGTGTGGTATCATCCGTATATCTTAAGTTAGAAATTCAGTTTTGTTTTATTCCACTTAAATTCCAAATTATAAACTTTAAAATCTCCAAAAAAAATCCTTCAAAAAATTAAAGAAAATGTCAATAGTATAAATAGTAGATTTGGATCACCAAACATTTTTAGCTTCCTAAATTTAAGCGAATAAGTAGCGAAGTAATTCAGTGGGACCTTCCTAGTATTATACAATATTTAAACCATTGAATAAAAACCGACTAACAAATTATGGAGGTAGCTATTGGGTTGTTCGAAAGTCAATTCATTTTTTTCCAACAGAGGACTTAATTTTTTTTCACAGCCATCTTCACACTTAAGACACATAATCATTACATATTTTGACAGCTGATGCAGGAAAGCTTGCTTGTGAAAAAGATCGATTGATTCTACGTAGTAATTTTTGGTTGGTACCCTCTCAAATATGGAAAGTGAAAAGCAGCATTTTCGGCATATTTTACTTATTTACTATCGAAAATATAAAAATGATGTTAAAGCAAGAAAAAAATTATCCAATGTATATGGAGAAGATGTATTGACAGAACGGCAGTTCCAAAACTTGTTGAAGATGCATCACGCTCTGGAAGGTCGTGGATTTGATTGATGCAAACTGGAGAATAACACCTCTTCAGATCGCTGAGAGATTCAATTTATCAAATTCGACCGTTCATGATCATTTGAAACACCTAGGTTTAATACCAAAGCTCTACTTATGAGCTCCTCATGTTCTTAGAGAAAGAAATTTGTGCCGTCTCGTTGACGTCTGCGAATTGCTTTTCAAACATCAAGAAAATGATCCATTTTTGAAACGCATCATCACTGGGGACGAAAAATGGGATGAGCCGGCTCAAAGCACTTTGAAAGCCGATATTTATCAAAAAAGGTGATGCTATCTGTTTGGTGGGATTTCAAAGGATTCGTTTTTGTTTAACTTTTACCGGACAACACAACGATTAATTCTGAAGTGTACTGTCATCAGCTGGACAAATTGAATGATTTCCTTAAACAGAAAAGGTCAGAAATGATCAATAATAAAGGTGTAGTGTTCCATCAAGTTAATGCGAGATTTCATACAAGTTTGTTAACTCTCCAAAAGCTTTTAAGGCTTGGATGATATAAACTGCCACACTCACCATGTTTTCCAGATCTGTGGCACCTTCTGGTTATTATTTGTTCCGGTCTCTACAATTTTTTTAGAGGGTAAAATCTTTACTTCGTATGAGGAGGTCAAAAAACATCTGGATCAGTTTTTTGCTAGCAAAGAACAAACAAATTATAAGCGTGAAATTATGCTTCTGCCAGATATAACTAATGCAATTCACCAACAAACTATATTTTTACTAGGGCTACAGATTTTCCATAATTATGGATTTATTTTGACATAACGAACTTAAAAGGTTATCACTATCCTAGGTTAACATTTACGTTCATTACATGTAAAGGGTGATCGATCAAACGACGCCTCAGTGCTATAGAAATTAACGCCAACGATTCCACCCCGACAATCGTGAACAACGACGATTGCGCTCGCGACTAACGTAAAACGAAAACGACAAATTTGCCTAAATATGAACTACGGGGTGTATTCCTATTTATTATTATTTTATTAAATTAAATAAGATCACGCCTGTTTCGTTTCTCACGCTTCTCGCGGACACAGTTTACCAAAGCAGTGCAAGTTGCCTAAGTGAAGCAAGTAATCCTTCATACCACCAACTAATCACTTTGCAATCATAAACTTTCGCCATGGGTTAAGGCCACGCCCACCGTGCTTACTTGGAAAATCCCACCAGATCTTGATTGATGACAAAAACTTTTCGCCACCATCCAATTATGCAAAAAAAAATGATTTTTTATTCCCGGCATATAATAAAGAGAGAACGATCTCAATCTCGATATCTGCCGTCGCACCTCGCAAAAATTGCGTTCTCGTGTGTTGACACACTTGTGCCGTAATTACATTTTCAAACGCCATTATTATTCAAATTATAATCCTCGGGTTTTAATGACAATATTGCGAATTATGTAAATCGTATTTATTTTAAAATCGAGCCGGGTACAAAGAAAAAAAATTTCGCCGTACAAAAATGCGAAATCCATTAATCATTTCCCCTGTAATTTCAACTATAATATTATTATTCAAATTTTAAAACATGCCTCCTTTTAATGCTATGAATAAGTCATTATTTCTTTTTGATGTGGGAATTTTAATTAAGAAATTATGCCTTGTACACGTGCTACATTTTTGGTATCAAACTAAAATACGAACTATGTGAAAGAATAATAAATATACGATTTATTATGAAAATGGTATAAGTCAATACGGTAAATTAAAACAATAATCAAAAAATAGGGGCAACCGGGGTACTGCCCCAAACACATAATAATTAGCTAAAATATGTGTTTGGGCATTATTGTATCCGCCCTGGCCACATAGTCCCTAGCTTTGAAGTATAGAAGAGAAAACATTAATATTGCCGTATACAGAAGGTCGCTTTTTGTTTGATACGTAAGTCTGTTCGGGGCAGGTTTCTATATGCCCTGGACACGTGGTCGTTAGCCTCAGTTTAGCTGTAAGTCCGACGCGAACTAGTGGTGTTGTTTGTCAGTCAGTAGAGGTAAAGAGAAGAGTTCCGTACTACCGTATACAGAAGGTCGCTTTTCGTTTGCTGCGTAAATCTCTGTTAAGGGCAGACCTGTACATGCCCTGATGGTCTATATTTACTACTCTTGATTTTTTTTCATTAATTTGTTATATATTATTAAATATTATTTTTGTTTAATTTCGCAATAAAAAAATTGATCAATCTTATTATTTTTTTGGCTCGACCTCATTGTAGGTAAAATATGTAATTCTTTTTTTTAAATAAGGGGAAGGGGACACTTCAACCTCATCATGCCCCACCTGTTTTTAAAATCACGAGCGGCCCTGATTTTATTTTTTAATATTTAAAAAACATGTAGAACGTTATTTGAGAGGGTATAGTTTTTTGTGACCATTAAGAAAGCATGTGATAATTCGCAGACGATATCTTCGGCAGACTCTCCCTCCCACCCCCACCCCTCCCGTATACGACTTCATCGTGCGCATCTCGGCGGTACGAGAGATGATTATCGTGTTTGCTTGTTTTTCGGTCCAAAAACTTATTAATGAGGTCGGTTGCTTTTGTTTGTTCGCTAACTTCATTAATATTATATCACAGGTATCGCCGACGCAGCGTAACTTGGCACACACCAAACAATGCTGATAAAAACATGTCACATAAACTGAAGCTTGTCTCCCAAAACTGACAACTTTGGTGGTGCCCCTCGCCCCCTTCGCTCCTACGCTCCACCCAAAATTTACTACGCACGCACAGACACACGTTCGCCGGATCCCATCCAGGACCTCATTTAAGTTTGCGAGAAGAAACTTGGCGGCCGCAGGATCTGCCCGGGGGATCTGATGAAGCGATTCGGAGGACAAAAGTCGGTTTCCATGGTGTTTAAAGTCATAGAGGTTGTTCCTGGGTGCGGGAGTGATGGGATTGGCTCGTTTTGAATGGTGGAATTGTCTGTTGTGATGTCAGGTATGAAATTAGCTCTATTCAGGTCAACGGAGTGGCACTGAAAGTTTTTCGGGAACGAAATGCGTTAGGGCCTTCTGTAAATCTTATTTACTATTTTTTATTAAATAACTATTAGTAACATTAGAGATATTTTTTTTTGTTATAAATACAATAAGGTAAGATGTGTTCTGGCTCATAAAAATTACTCATTTTTATTATGATGAAATCGCTTAACGATATTTGGCATTATTACATTTTTATTAACCTAGCCGTGCTCAAGGGTTACATTGGGTACCTAAAGTTTTTTTCGAATTATTCTTTTAATAAAAATCATACGTGTCATAAACTTTTTGTAGTTGTATAAAAAATAAATAATAATAATAATAATTGTCAATATTTGCAGATGATGCCACGCGCGCAATGTTTTTTTTCGCTCGCATCTGGTTCGATGAGCTGATTGCGAGTGAAATGTGCTTGTGACATTTGCTGCAAGAGCTCAGTCTACGGCAAGACATCGTCGAGAGCGTCATGTCTTGCCGTAGTCTTGTCTAATTAGTAAAAAAACAAAATATAGACTTAATTAAAGTATACCACGAAAAACTATTTATATTCTTAGAATAATCAATTTTTAAAATAAATGTCAAGACATAGATGAAGAATTCGTTAATATTTTGACTTGAAATGTTTAAAAAGCTATGGGTTAATAAAACCTGTAGAAAATTCCTTGGATTTATCGTTTAGAAGCACTATTTTTAAGCTCTTCTAATTTAGCCTGTTAGTAATTCCCAGTGTATAAAAATAGGAGAATTATTCAAGTCTAATTAGGCCTCTGTTTTATTATTTTTTTTAAATTACAGTAATGTTTTACTGTTTGATAAAAATGAGTAGTGAAACAATTTTGAAAAAATGGGAACCAATATCTCTTATCAAATCTCTTAAAGCTTTTTTAGGCTTCGAGAAAACTGCGTTATATCAAAACAACGTTAATTAAAGCGTTAAATTAACTTTTAAAAATCATATAAATTTAATTTAATTAAGTATTAATATACAAAGTATATGAAAAAATTAAATAATATAAATTATTAAATTAAAGCACTTATTTTTTGGCTGACGAGGAAAATGTGGGACAATTGTCTTTAATTGATTTTAGTTTTTAATTTATTCATTTATTTTGATACAAAACTTTTCCATGTACATCGGTTGTATTAACTATGTTGTGTTCTGAGAAGGAAATGTATAATTTATTTTTAATTAAACAGAACCCTTTTTAAATAATCAAGTACTAATTAAGCGGAATCATTTTTTTAAATATGTAAATGGGTTATTAATTAACGAATTCCATGAAATAAATTAATTACTAATAATAACTTAGCAAAATAACTATTGGGAAGGATACAATAAATTTCGTGACGTTTTGAGTGTTATAAAGCAATATGTAAAAAAAATTTAATTAATCAGAATGTAATAAAGAGGGGAAAATAAAATTTCTGAAGAAATACAAAAGCTTTTAGAAACTCTAAAAATCAACGATTCGTAAAATGATTGAAAAATGTTTATCCAGTTAAAGACAGGCTTTTAAGCTAGGATATACTATGATAAGATTAATGATGATCATAATGTGTTCATACATATCCGTCTGTTATCTAAACTATAGCATTATTACTTATAATTTTTAAGGAATTGTTTCTGACATTGTTGATAAAGAAAAATGTTAAATATAATTAATTAGACTTTACTATATGAGCTTCGAGTTGTTTACGCGCTCTCTCTCTGTGACAAAACAAAAGTTTTTAACCATTCGGAACCCGAGCACATATTTTTTTCGATTCAGCTCGTGACAGACAGCAAAAGGGCGGATCAAAAGTGGCAATTAATAAAATGACAGAGTACGGAATGAAAATATACCGGGATACGACTCGCAGAGAGTTCCACTCCATTTGATTTATGAAACGGGAAGCGGGACCTGCGTTTTTTACTACACCCGGGAGGGGATTATACAAAAAATATAATAAAAACAATGTGTTATTAATTTATTATATGGATGTCAATTTGCAAATTGTTGCCGGCGGCGCTTTTCTAAATGTGACGCCCCGGGCGAATTGCTTTATGCAGGAAACGGTGCTGATTGCCAGTAGTTCACAATCAGAATTAACCACCCTGCCAAACACATTGTTGTTCTTGCAGAAAACGCTTGCAATACCCTAGGTGGTAATATCAATGGAATTCGCTTTCACGCGAGTTTGTGGCTGCCGTCAAGTGCCTTTTAGTGAAGGCAAAGGTTGTCAAAGCAAATTTAATAAGACGTATTAATTAAATTTCAATAATTTTTAATTATTATGTCATTTTTACGGTAAAATTCTCAATAAAAATCTATACTTCATATAAATAAACTCGAAAATATAATTAGTATCTCTTAAATTAAATCTTTCATGAATCTAGTTGAGTATGAGAGATTTCATCCCTTAATTATTTTAAGTTCGTAGTCCTATTCAAGACATGATTTATTATTTTATATTTTATTAAACTAATACAGAGGTTTCGTATTTACTGAAGCTGCATCTTAGAGGCTTTTAGCCACGTGATATCTTCCTCTGCAGACGTTAATGTCTCTACCCTGAAAGTCGTAAAATTGAGTATTATAGCTTATATTCACCCAGGCATTCCCAAAACTTTGTTTTTTTATTTCTCTAGCTTTATACCTGTGTATTAGAATTAGAAAAATGCATTGTATTTATCAAATATTTTAGAAAAATATAGGTTATAATCAAAAACAGTATATTATTAATAATGAACAAATTATATTTTAATAAATTTATCAAACGGAATTTTTTCTATGAAAAATACTGAATAAATTTTTACGCAGTTGGGATCTGGTTTGTTTATTCCTTAATCAAATCAATTTTAAGCATATACCTTACGTAGTAAGTAGCTGGTTGTAATATAACATAAATCGGACATAATGACAATTTTTTTTTCATGAAACATAATATTTTAACAAACACTTTTTAATATTATTATATAAGATAATTTCTATTGTACTCTACAACCATTCCCCACGGCTTAGGTATTTTTTGTATTTTTTTTAACCTGTCATGGTGACTCTAAAACAACCGAATAGTCCGAAAGGAGTATCTTAGATACCCCAAGCATTTCATGTCATCTTTGTTTACTTTTTTAAAAGAATGGATTATACTATGAATAAAAATAGTTATATGTGATATGCCACAGGCTGAGCTCTGGCAGCACGTGTCAATCGCATGTTTCACTCGCTATCGGCATATCGCACCGGATGCGAGCGAGAAAAACAACATACGCATGGCAATAAAAGCGATTATTGTTATTATTATTTATTTTTCGTAATTGCAGAAAATAAAGGACAACATATATATATTTATAATATTTATTCTTTAGACCTTTTTTAGACAAATACAAAAAGTTTGTGATATGTAGAATTTTTATTAAAAGAATTAAAAACTTAAGGGTATCCAATATTCCCAATATTAGCACTGCTAGATTTAAGTTAGATGCTGCAGAATTTCTAAATCCAATTCCCTGATTTTTTTCCGTGATTTGTGCTGCATATGGCCTTACATTGTCGTATTTTAGTATACTTCTTTGGTTATTTACCTTAACTTTTCTCTTTTTTAAGTTTCTCTCAGTTTCGCCTACAATATTTCGAATTAAGCAAAATAAACTTTAGCTGCAACTGTTTGTCCATGTTGAAATAATTCATAATTATGCCCAAAACATCAACCGAACACTGTGTAGTATATTTTTAAAGTTGAGGGTTGAAACTAGTACTTGAAAGCCATTATTTTATCCCATTTAGGTAGTGGTATAGCACCCACTTTTTATCACCAGTAACAGTTCTTTATAGAAATGGATCAGTTATATATCTAGCGGCAAAGAGATTGATATCCGTTGTTCAAGTGCTGTTAGGGAAAGTTTATGCTTGTCTATTTTTTACTAATTGTTTTCACATGGTCTTGTTTTGTTGAACCAGGAAGTCTTGTTACAATTCATTTATGGTTTTTCGAGGGTAGGATACCATTAATGCATTTAAAACGGCATCATTTAGTTTAAAAAGTCTTCCTGATCTTAGTTTATTGTTTAATTCTCTGCTATCACTTCTTTAAACCATCTATAGCATTTTCGAAATTTTGAGACATCTCCAGAAATTTTTCAGATGATCTTTGTAGCTTCTTTTTGCTTCAATCCCGTATCGAAAAAAAAGTCTCCTGAATCTTCAGCCTGACACATTTTACTAAGTATAAAAAAACATTAAAAAACAGCTGTAGACTATAAATAAAGATTAAAATAATACCTAATTTAATTTATTAACTCAATGGGAGTCGACAATATACTGAACGAAAAAATTGTCATTACTTTTCGGTTTACCTTATACTCCGCATGAGTTATTCTTATTTATGTCGATGTTTTGTGACCCATATTCCGCCGTTTTCTCACTATGATATTTTTTGACTGATCATGCTTTTTTTTCGTCATTAAGTTGTGGAAAGAAATTACAAAATCTACATTATCACTACTTTACCAAAGTTAAATTGACTTCACCTCCAGAATCTTTATATGTAACACAGTTAAAGCTTTCACTGGTGATAATATTAAAATATTTTTCTAGCTCTACTAAAAGCACATCAAATTTTTTATCTTATTTAACTAAAAACGTACAACTTCTGTGTAGCTCTTAGTTGATCATTATATGATTTAATTTTATAGGGAAAAATTTGTATATACCTTAAATAAATAGGCAATATTTATCAATAATAATAATTAATAAATAATATAATAATTTTATTACGAATGATACAAGATATTTTTTATTTATATGAGGAATCACTTGCTTAGTTATGGATTGTCCTTACAAAGCTCTAGAGATATAATAGACTAATACTTCATAAACAATAGACTTTTCGAATAGCAATAGAACAGATATTTATAAAATGATGTTAACTGAACTTTTAAGAGAATAGTAGTAGTGTCTAGATTAAGATAAAAATAGGAAATGAAAAAAATTGTGACTTTATTTCACTTTTAAAATTTAATAAAATTTTATAAATATATAAAAATAATATACATATGTTTATTCAATTTAAACCAATTTAAATTGTTTCACTTTCAAAATAAATTCCATAAAGTCTCTCTGTTCAAATAGAAATTATCAAGAAAATCCCTAGTTGGATTTAGATCCAATATACATCAAATGAAAAATATATCCAGATATAGATAGTTGCGTCAGAATCAATATGTATTATTCCTGATCCGCTGAGGCAGGGGTTATAAAGAGCGGGCCCGCGACAAATACGTCCGCATAACACAAAGCGCTGGAACGAATGAAAACAAAAGTGAAAACTTTCCCGCGGTCGAGAGAGCTTTCGCTGTCAAAGACAAATGCTCGGAAAGCCTCCTCGAAAGTAGATTTGGCCCAAACAAAACTTTAAAACTCTCCAGGGGAGGAAGTGATCCACTTTGCTCTCACTTTAACGTGTAATCCCCGCAGGGATGGGTGACCGGGGTGTTAACTTTTTACTGGTTACTCTGTGGCTATTAATTTCGAAAGGGATTCTTAGCCTTTAGCGCGATCGTAATAGAAAAATATTTTTAAAGCATAAAAAAAAATTGCTGAGCAATATTTATGTTATTTATACCGCATTTTTTGTATCGTCGGTGAATAATTGGTGTCTCTGGTTATCCCCGAAGACAAATTTTTAACCCTTCGGATCGATCGGTGTTCCATTATAAAATCGCAAAAGTGAAATATGGACGAGGACGTGCGCCGTCATAAATTACGCAAACTGGCTGGCGAATTAAAGTTGGAAATGAAACCGAAATTCGACAGGATAATTTGCATAATACCATGGCAAACAATTTATCAAAACAGACACCTTATTACTCCTGGGGGAAGTCAATCATATCCCGAAATGGATGCGGGGGACGGGCGACGTCGGAGTGCGAAGGGTTAAATATTCATGCGCTGAGACAGAAACGTATATTCGCTATCGTATCGTTTTTCATGCGAAACGCAAATGATTTACAGGTATATTTTTTTCAGCTGAAAATATGCCCGTGTAATGTTGCCGTTTGAGAAATGCGCTGAAATATTTTTCGCTCCTCAGTCAACAAAACATTACGACAAAAATAAAATAATATTAGACTTTCTAAATTTAAATATTAATTTATTCTAATATTTTAAGCTGTTTAGCATCAGAAAAGCCGCAAAAAAATGTGTTTTTCAGTATCGCACGAAAAATGTTTTTTCTTTGAAAGCTTTCGTTGCTGAAAAGCTTTATTCTACCATTCCATTAAGCTTTCATATTAATACGATTTAGAAATACATATATATTTTTAAATAAAACATAGATATATTTTTTAATAGAATCTGAAAAAAACGCTATTTTTCGCATATTGGCAAAACATTATATTATATAAATATTAATACTTTGTTCGGCGCTCTTTATCTTAGAACTGGTGTTTCCGATCCTAAAATTTCTAAATAGATGGGAATATAACCCAGCAGTACGTAACACATATAATAGTTAATTTTGCGCCTTAAGGCGTCAACGGCGAATGACGGGTTAAGGATATTTTTTTTTTAATATAAAACCATAAAAACTTTATTAGACGTATAATAATATTTATTTAGATTCATGTAATTTTTTTAATTGACTATTTATTAGTTTCGATTCACGTTGTAATTATTTTACACGGTTTTTTTTTATTGGGTTTAATAGATGTGGTCATGATTCTTATATTTATTTATCTTAAAAACAATACGTAACTGCTGTCAGGTAAAAAACATATAACAACAATAATAGGAAATCAAAGATATACTAATAAAATAAAAACTAGAATCAAATACTGTCATTAAATAATTAATTTAATCAGACAAATAAATAAACAGTTTGGTATTAAAAATAAATATCTTGATCCTATCTGAAAAATACTTATAGAAAGAAATTTATCATCAGAAAAATATACATATTCCTAACTTAAAAGAGAATCAAATAATTTGGGAACCCTAAGTTTTAGACTTTTCTCGAATAACTTTTTTAATATAAATCCTACATGTCACAAACTTTTTTTATTTGTCTTAGTAATTGTGAAGAATATATATTATAAATAATAATTATACTTTATAGTCAGCAACTGCGAAAAAATTAAATATCCGGTACGATGTGCCGAGTGAGTGCGAATGAAACGTGCGAGTGATACGTGCTGCGAGAGCTCAGTCTGCGGCGAGACATCGCCGAGAGCGTTGTCATTTACTTGTTATATTGATTAGTTAAAAAATCCAATATTATGAAGAATATTATGATTAACTATTTTGATTCATAGAATAATCCATTTTTAAAAAAATGTCAGGATGTTAATAAATAACTAATCAATATATTGACTTAAAACTGTAGCGTATCTGAAAAACCCCCTTCGGAAGAGGCTGTTGTTTTTTACCAGCCTGGACGGATGAATTAAACTTAATCAACGTTTAAATTTTTTTTTTTTTTATGTTTAATTCATAAATTTGAAATATTATTTATTTATAAAAGGATTACGTGGTTATTAGATCTTAACATATGGAATATATGTTACAAGTATGTTTTGTATTATTATTTGATATTTATATAATCTCCAAACTAAATTTAATTAAGTTATTAGTATGCTATATGTTTATAACATGTACTTAGAATATTCCATTTACGTTTAAGCGTTGATGTAATTACTAGTTTTAATACGATACCATGTATCTTGTACATATCATTAAACATGATTATAACCCTTAATTAAAGACTGCGGAATTCCGATTATTGGATAATGAAAGCGCGAATATATTTGCGTAAATAATATATTATTATTATAACACGAAAACTGACTGAGAAAAGCGACGAGTATGTCTGAAAATTATCGCCAGAAGAGGTCAAGGACATTATTCTTAATGATCAGTAAACCATGAATGCAATATTTAAGTGCGGTCTAGGGCCAACATGCAGTTTGCATAATTTATCTGCATTCTATGCTGAATGGTCCAATCTGAATTCGTCACATAGTTGCAGTTGCAGATTCGCTCTTAACCCTTTCAATGCGGCGGGTCTAAATACGATTCTGCATCTGAGTGCAATTATTTTTTTGGCGAGGTAAATTTGTATTCAGTGTTTACCGCTATATTAGACCATTTTTCTATAAGAGATTTATGCAAACATGTTGATTTAGGATATGTTCTTCCACCTCAACTAAAAAAATAAACTCGATTCGATTTATTTTCGAAATAATAAATCGAACAAAATATCAATTGCTCAAACAGAGATTGGGTGAGAAAAAAATGGGAATGCGAATCAAAATCAAAAACCCGAAATGCAATTTTCTTATACCATTACATCCGTACACGTGTATGTGGAACATAATGTACGTGGAACACCCTTAACTACCCCTGAGCCGAGATACGTCACCGATACTACTGCGGAGATTTGAATGAGACACCACGCGCGATTTGAATCGTCACTATTCATATTTACATATTACATGGTTCCTATAAATTTCTTATGATAACTTGTATATTTATTAATAGCTGTGTTTATTAGATGATTTTTAAAACAAACAACATCACTTAACTCGTCTAGTTTACATGTAACGACAAGTTAAATTTTTAAAGAATCTCGCGCATGTACGACATGCGGCCGCACTCTGGACGCGATTTGTATGCGCATGTACGTCATGCGCCCCGCACTGAAAGGGTTAATTAGGCATGTCAGTGTATTGATGCATTTGGCATATTTAAATAAACAGCGATCGTTCATCTGAAATAATTAAAAAATATTTAATTAAAAAGTTTTAATAGGCTTTAAAAATATGGCTGATACATTGCTGAAGGCATCCGCTTGGAGTGCCTTGTCACCTGAACCGTAAATGATTTATCCGCGCTGATAAGAGCGAGTGGGAGGTTAAAGTATCCGAGAGAGGAGCGGAGGTTAGACGATAAGAGGTTAACGAACAAATTTAATTACATATTTATTTGCACGTCGTAGGCTTTACTTGATAGACTTGTCAATAGGTTTTATATTAGCGAGTGTTTAACCGTTCAATTATTGGGCACACGCTACGCTTCCGAGTAAATTGTACGGAAAATCAAAAACGACATCTGGAATTTATCTTTGGAAACAATGCTCTCCATCAAGTTTCAAGATATTCTCGGATACTGTAGCTCGGGATCTTGTTGATGAATGGAGTACGCCGCGCTGCTGGATTAATCAAAATCAAGCCGAATAATAATATCCCAAAAATAAAGGGAGCGATCGAAAAGTTTCGGGCGCGTTTTATACATTTTTTTGTATATAAAATAGAAGAAAAACCTTATAATTTTAATTTTATTACATATTTTATTCGAAAAATTAATAAGTCATAATAAGTTAACCAATTTTATATTGTTTATCTTTTACTTATCTTATTTTTTTTTATATGGCCTCGGATGGATGTATATAACTCCTGAAAACTCCACAGAATTCACGTCGTATTGAATATGCAGTAAATCGGATAAGACTTAGCGAAAGTAAATAAAAAGAATATGTGAATACGAAATAATAGGATAAATATTAGAAATAGAAAACATAAAAAAATAAAATAAACGAATACTAAATCGGAAAATTTACCGGTAATTACCGAAAATGATTTTTTCGCGAATTAAGGAATATTATCACGAAAGTTTATTGAAGATATACATGCGAAATACTGTGTTTTGTATTTGTTTAAGACGAATTTCGAAAAGAGCTAACTTTAGATCGAGATTGGAAAACTTGGTGGAATTCCTTCCTGGAAATGCTGGAACGATTTTATCAAATTATAAATGCGATCTTAAAAAGTTTGATTGATATAAAATCGGGGATAAATATCGATATAATGAATTCGATAAGATCCATGACATAATATTGGCATTACAACCGGTAAAAGTAGCTATAGAAGCTCTACGTCGTGAGGACATAAATCTATATAATTCCAACATAACATTGAAATTTATGCATAATGAACTGTCTAAATACAGTTCTTTTTTAGCCAACGAACTTAAAGAAGAGCCAATAATTCGAATAAAGAAAAAAAAGATGATATATTTCGATGTGGTTAATTATCTTAATGATCCTGATACAATAAATGGTTTTGACGAATATGGAATATTCAATATAACGAACAAAACAACAATAATACCAAAAATCATAGATATTACTGAGCATGTATTTTCAGGGGATGAGTATGAAAAATTTCTGAAAAAAAGACAGAGAAGAAGTTGAGATAGTAATAGTCAAAATATTAACACTTGAAGAAAAGCTTAAATTAGCAATAAATAACAAAAATATAAAAATAATGTAGATGAAAGAGAAATGTCATATTTCGAACTCAAAAAACATCGTGGCAATTATTTGAACATTGCATTCAACATCTGATGATTTGCCGACCAACTAGTATTGAATCTAATCCACGTCTATTTTTTTTTCAGTTACCGGTTAATAACCGGTAAACCGGTAATGGGAAATTATTTACCATTTACCGGTTATTGCAATTTGACGGTATATTGCAAGCCCTAAACCAGACCCAGAAGCGAAGAAGTTGTTATTAGGTTTATTATATTAAACTTAAAGGAGAAGAAAAAAAGGGATAAAAAGAGAATCAAGCTAAATGGCGTTAAGAAGTTTTTAAATTATTTGAAGCCAAGTTGGAAATGATTTTAAACAAATTGTGCAAAAAGGTGAATTATTATTTGTGTTATCTTATTTTCTTTTTTTTGAGGAAGTAGAATAGTTTTGGGTAGTGGAATTCTATGATATCCATATAGAAAAATTGCTGACACAATTTATTTATCTATATGGTTATGGTATTTAATCATCATCATCATCATTATTTGCTGGTCACAAGGCTCTCACTCGCTAAGGGCATGGACCTTACCAAATTCTCGCATGATAGTTAGGGCGAAAGGAATCTTAGTCTCAAAAATATGTACATGTTGGTGTACACATATCCTTGTTTGCATAAATAAATCTGGTCTCTAACGGATTTCTCACCACTGAGCCAGTATACCCTGGGAAGGAAAACCCTAATCTAAAGACCAATAATTGGTCTAGTCTCGATACTTTCGCTACTCTTCCTTCTTTCTAGGGAACCCCTCTCTGAGGAGGTCTTTCCCATCATGAAAGGATTGCTATTGCGCGACAGGGCTAATAATCACTTGCGACCGGCTACTTGAGACTCGTTTTGGGCAGATGTGCATGTGTATGCCTGTGTATATCTATATAGGTGTGTGTGTGTGGTTGCTCGCTACTTGTCACTCGTGACTCGTTATAAGCAGATAACGCCTAAGAGAAGAGAAAAACGAATACCAAAGCAAACCCCGTCCTACTTGCCTGGAAACAGTACGTCCAATGCCAGCAATGGCCAAGAGAGGGAAACTCTTTACAAAAAACCGCATTCCAAGACGGCTCGGGTCCCCGCGGTCTGGACACGAAAGTAGAGCCCTCACGTCACGTGTGAGACTCAGGTTCCATTGACCTCGATTACTATGCAAAAATTTGGTAAGGCCCATGCCCTCAGAGCCTTTTGGCTGGCAAATGAAGTTGATGCTGATGATAAAGTAAGAGAGGGAGGAAATGGTTGTGTTTATAATACGAATTTATGAAGGTTATCGAAAAAAGAGTGGCATATTTTTTATTAAGGTCTTTAAGAGGGAGGATTTTAATGTTTTTGGGTATGCCTGTGTTGCGAATAAACCGTGGTGCGTTCCTAATTTTGCGTAGTGTGATATTTATTTTTCTTTGATCTCTGTTTATATGTGTAGGATGAATGATCTGAAGCGTATAAAATTTTAGGACGGATGATAGCAGTATAAATGAGTTTTTATTAATACGTTGTTAATATTGTTTTTTTTAATAATGTAATCTACGTGAGGTCTCCAGGAAAGTTTTCCATGCCATCGATGGCTCTTGGATGGATTTTTTTACTGCTTCGTTTGCCTTCATACCTTGATCGAACAAAAATAACAAACAATGACGCAAGTGTGTTACTACTATTGTTGACGTTGACATCTTTCCCCCTGTTAGAAAAAAAAATAATCAAAGAATAAATTTACAACCATAGCTTTAACGTAATAACATAACTTAAGTGTTTGTGAAATTACAAAACTAATTGTGTAGGAGCTCATCGAAGAAATTTTGATTACTCTTTGGTCCCCTTAATATAATAAATTATTTTTGCTCGCACTCACTCACAAATCTCAACACATAATGTTCGCAAACAATAGGTTAATTGTTTCTGAATTGTAACGAAATATATATGTTTAGAGAATCATTCTGTAGTTATGACATATTCCCATATATCACAAGCGGAGCAGGTACGAATGGGGCTATCGTCCAATCTCCCATCTCTCATCCTAATGAAGACGAGCAGGCGTACCAGCTCACACACGCTCTCACCCAAAAACAAAACTTGCTCTCACTTTCCAGATTCATTACAAAACTGTCAGAGTACATCAGGGGTTCGCGAACACCTCGCTCGGTAATCTCCGGCCGTGGAGATGGGACTCGGGATACGGTTCTATCTCCGAGCGCCGATTTCCATTGTGCTACGGCGCCAACAATCAATCACTCTTCTGCTAGCAACACTCTTGCGTGTGTGGGACCAGGAGCGCCCAGCCTCTCTGCGTAATGAGATCGCGCGTATGTGCGTCGGTGACACTTTTGCAAATTGACGGAGTCGCGCGCCACTTACGGCCTCGGCGTTTAGGGGGAGGCCCCGTGAAACACTGACGCGATTACCACCGCTCGAAAAATGGTTTCGGAATTATTGTAAAACAACGATTGATATCGTCAGACATAAGTGAGACACTTTATCACACTCCAAATTGGACACGAACGCTAATAGTTAACCGCGATTTATGACGCTCCGACATGCGAGCCAAAAATAGCGCCGTTTTTCATTTAAACACATTCGGCGCATAAATAACCGCTGTTAATTTATATTATAAACTCGTTTTAATTTAGGCAATTTAGAGTGGCATACAATCTGGCGTAGCTTTGTCGCTCCATCCCCGTTCCAGCGGCGGCGGTGCCGGCGCCCCCAGGACGTCCCACCCTTTATGAATTGTATGATTGATACGAGCGACGTAGCGGGCCTACTTAACCCAGAAGGATCTCTCTATTCAGGGGCGAATTGGGCGATCATAATAATAATTACGATACGCATTAAGGTGAGGAGAACGTTAGAGGCACGAAGGCCCTGTGGCCCCCAGGAGGTTAATTTAGTGCGGGGGAGCCTCCCGTATTATATTAATGGGATTGTCGTAAAGCTCGGCGCTTCTTTTTTATTGCTTCAATTGTCGATTTGTCGAAGGAAAGTGTTGTGATTTATTAAAAAAAAAATGATTGGAAACAATGTTACATCCAAATTATTACACCTTTTATTTTTTTTTATGAAATGTGCAAATTATAAAAATATGAATTTAAAGCAGTGATGCACAAACCACTGTCCGCCATTCATTATTAACGTTCAGCGATCTATTGTGAAAATTAGGTAAACCTTAATCGAAAATGTGGTACAGACGGCAACGGGAAATTCTCTCATGAAAACCATATCCATGCTCCTCCATAAGAGGAATGATGCACATGGTCACGTTCATCAAAAATGAGGAAATATGGATATTTAATAAATATAACATTCAATCGCTTCACGATTTATAAAACATATTTAAAAAAATCTAGAATATATGTGTTTTTAAAAATTATTTCATATGAGAAATATTGGATGATCTTAGCTAAAACAATTAAAAACAACGTCGAAAACGAATAGGCAAATAATTAATATACTGAATCTTTTTACAAAGTACTTTCAATATTAAAATAAATAAATCCTTTATATTATAATCAAGTGATCGATAAACTCATTAATCAAACGAGCTAAATATTATCAATACAGTTTTTTGTTAGCCAAATTTCTTTACGAACCCTATATTAAGAAGTTAGAAAAATCTAGATTTATTGAAGAAGAATACATACCATCCTTTATAATGATAATCATATTCATTAATGGAATAAAGTCAGGATTTAGGTTGTTAATTATGAGAGATTATCTTAATTCATTTTTGATAATCAGTGTTATTATTTCGATAATGTAAGTTAACTGTAACCGAACGAAGTTAGTAGTCGGGTATGTGTAAGGCGAAAAGTATGGATGCAGGGAATTCTTTATAACACTGACCGGGTTCTTTATAACACTAACGGGTATGTGAAATATTATCAATACAGTAGCAGATTAAAGTTTTTTGGTAGCCAAATATCTTAGAAAAATCTATATTTATTAAAAAAGAGTACATAGCAATAATAATAATCATATTCATTAATTGAATAAAGTCAGGATTGAAGTTCTTATTAATAAGAGGTTCTCTCAATTTATTTTTGATAACCAGTGTTATGGCTTGTAGGAAAAAATTATATTGATAGGATAATGTAAGTCAACTGTGACTGAACTAAATTAGTAGTAGGATAGTTGTAGGACGAAAAGTATGAATTCAGGGGTTTCTTTATAACACTGGCCGGAGGTATGTAAGAGGAAGAGAACCATTACTTAATATAGTTAGTTTAGGAATTAGATAATTTAATGCCATATATCTTGCGTTGAATAAATAATTATATAAAATTTCTCAGTGTCGTGGTTTGACACTGGGGAGAAATGTAAGTAGTTGTGAGTTAGTGTGAGAGACTCATTTCCCTTGCATTTTTAGAATCGTTATCAAATCTTTATAAGGGTTAATGGCGCTTTATTATTCAGGATTTTTTTCCGTTATGCCATCTATCCATCGTAGTTAAATAAATAAATAAACAAGGTTCGTGCTTGTAAAAAATTGTTCGTATCAACATATTAAAGTCAGGATTTAGGTTCTTATTAATGAGATTATCTCA
Organism: Philopotamus ludificatus; assembly: GCA_022495035.1. Taxonomy (NCBI): domain Eukaryota; kingdom Metazoa; phylum Arthropoda; class Insecta; order Trichoptera; family Philopotamidae; genus Philopotamus; species Philopotamus ludificatus. The sequence goes on along the minus strand of JAGXCT010036439.1, from coordinate 46,420 downwards.
ATTTATTTTTGATAACCAGTGTTATGGCTTGTAGTTAACATTTATATTATTTTGATAATGTAAGTTAACTGTGATTGATCCAAGTTAGTAGTGAGATCAGCACAGGATAGGTGTACGACGAAAACTAAGTATTCAGGGAAATCTTAGTTTGGCCAAGAGGTATGTAAGAGGAAGTCACCCATTACCTCCGCATGTTTCATAAAATTATTTAAGTAGGTAGTTTGGCGCGTTGGAATTGATTAATTTAATTTTATGTATTTTGCGTTAAATAAATATTTATAAAAACAAATAATATAAATTTCAATCAAACTAAAATAATATTAAAAAAAAATGTGTCGTGATTTGACATTTGGGAGAATATTATATTATAACGCATTCCCCCTTGCATCTTTAAAGTCTTTAGAATCTTTATTAAATATTTATATAGATAAATGGCACTCTGGGTTTTTTTTGTTATGTTATTTATCCATCGTAGTCAAATAAATAAATAAATAAAATAATTTAACCTAACCGTGCCGATGGCCGGTCTATTGGAGTTTTTCTCGAATAAATCGTTTAATACAAATCTATGTGTCACAAACTTTTTTGTTTTTGTATTTGTTAATTTCCTGTGTGTTCAATTGCGATTTTTCTCTCTCGCGATCACTAATTTTACTATTCGTGTTCTTATACGTAAAATAATCTATTTTTTATTTAAATGTCAAGATATTGATGGAAATTTGATCATTCATATGTTGACTTGATATGATTAGGGTCTTTAAGGTCCCCTTTGGACTATGCGGCTGTTTTTGAGCATTGAGGGTTTAATAAATAACGGTTTTTTCGGTTTTCGGTTCAGCTCCGAAAGATTGTTTTATGTTTTTATTGGAGCTTTGTATCAGATCATAATATAAAGTCGCTAAAGACCGTTATTTTTACCGAAATGAAAACCGGAGCTGAACCGAAAAAAATAATAATGTTTTTTTCGGTTTATTATAAATTTTAGGTACAAATCTTAAGTATCGAAAAATCCTTTTAAGACATATTATCGAAAGTAGATCTTCTTTGTAGTTCCCTATTACTTTTAGAAAAGACACGTTTGTGCGTTTAGCGGTCCATAGTATTTTTAGCAGACGTCGCCAGCACCACATTTCAAAGGCGTAAATTTTCTTTTTATATTTTTCTCTATGATCCAGGTTTCTACGCCGTAAATAAAAAATAAGAATACCATACTCTGTACTAAACGTTTATTTGTCTTTTTGGATATCCCCCTGTTTTTCCAAATCGTTGATAGCTTTGACGTCGCATTATTAGCCATCCCTATTTGCTATCTTATTTCCGGCCCACAATTTCCGTTATTCATAAGTAGTGATCCGAGATAAAGAAATACTTCAACACTCTCCAGATACAGAAGATTAACAGATCTGGATAGCTGATGACTCCTGTCGACGATCATCAGTTTGATTTTAGTAATGTTGATCTCGAGTCCTAATTTTTTCAGGTCCCTTTTTTGAGCAGATCGGTAATTTCTTATCAATGTCGTATCGTTCACATACCTAAGATTTAAAATTTGAGCTTTTCTCATGCTATACTCGAAGGCCAAAATAATTTTCTGTTGCATTAAACAAAAATATTAATCATTGACTATCTTAACAATAAAAAATATACCGAAAAAAACAGGGATATAAAAATGGGATGAAAATACTTTATGACGCGGGTTGTTTAAATATTTTAATGTATCTTGGGGGTGTGTAGATCTTCTTTGAAAATACACCTGGGATTTATAAATTAAACAAAAGTCCCGTATCATGTATCCGGGATGAATAAACATTTTTTATTTACGGTACCCCAGTGCATCACCAGTGCACGTTGCGCTTTAATTAACGCCATGCACCGGTACCACACTTACTTTGCTAATTAATTGGAGCATTTCCGCTTGCTCGCGTTTGCATCCTCGGTGGTGGGGGGAAGTGGAAATTTTCAGGTTCAAGTTACACACGGCCACTATCTAAATAGAATTAAAGTCGCGTGCAATTAACAAACCCGAAAAAATAAAAATATAACGCAATCTGCAATATTATTTACCTGAGCTGAATTATGCTGAAACACGTCAAAATATTTGCCATATGCCAAATCCATGCTGAAATTCTTCTCCTGTTTAACAATTTACGCCATTTTTGTCAAGAAAATATTTCTTTCCCTGTAATCTGCGCGTGATTGACGCGCCTCGTGTGTAAATCACGCGTGGGCCCCTTTTGTCCCGCCTCCTCCACTTGCCGAAAAATCCGCCCCCACCGCAAAAAAAATGTCCTTGGCGAGCCAAAAATGTCCCAGACGAGTCTCTTAAAAATGTCTAGATTAATTTCAGCCGGCTGAAACTTGTTGACGAGATGTAGTGTGCAATAACGGTTATTAGGGAGCCCGATGAGTGTGCTCGATGCCCGGCTTTGATGTGATATGATTTTTTTACGTTTTTTTATATATTCTGGCTAACATAAAAAAGAGTATTACTCATTTTCTAAAAAAAAATTATGGCTCCGACCCAGCGCAAACAGGTCGTATCAAATTAAATATTTACTCAAACTTTGGAGTGGCCTCCCATTTTCAATCTACCGCGCCAGTATTAAATTTACTTTTGCAAAATATTGCAAATATAATTAAATCGGCGCTGGGGACTCGCAGATTGTGGATTTTCTAAAAATACATTCTACTAAAAAAATATGTCACCAAACAATTTAATAACTTTATTAATTACTTCGAAAGTTTAAAATATTCCATTGTGTTGATACAAAAGCTCCGATTTATTTTGTATATTCATTCAATCAATAATATATGTTTTATTTGTTACTATTTATTGGTTTATTCACATAAATATTGTGAAGATCCTTGGAATTTGATCTAAAAAATGATTAAATTCCAATGTATTATTTTTTCCAAGAATCAATCCAATGGTAATCAAAAGAAGCAATGTCTGGAGGATATATTAGGTCTTTATTATATTTCCAATTTTATTTTGATAGCTTAAGTTGAATCCACATCAATTGAGTTTAGCTTTCAATACAATTTTCCTGGTATTTTAATATAAATCAATGTCAATTATGATATGTAATCTATTTGAGAAAATTTTTAATCTTTCTTGATATAAAGTGAATAATACTTATTGAATCCGATGAGACCGTTTGGTCACCTATTGCTTAAATATATAAATGACTTAGCAAAATTAAAATGTTAATAAAAACATAAATAATATCAGCGATTGAATAAATTATTATCACTCCCCATTGATTTTTAACGGTTTGAATAACATCAATTTTCTGGCCTATCACGTAACTTGAGTCGGATTATTTGTAAAAAAATGTAGAATACGTCATAATGAAGAATTACCATTTTCTTTTACTTATTATGCGACTGAAAATCTTTTTCTTAAAGTCTTATACTCAATGCTTATTTTTAAAATACTTTTTTTCTGAACGCTGCAGATAAATATCAATTTTATAAAATAAAACCATAATATTTTATTGCGCATTAGAAATTGTATTATACTTTCTTGCTCAGTATAGTTTTCTTAAAATATCTAAAAAAAATTGGTAAATTTACTAAGCTATTGACAAGATAAGCCATTTTTTTATATTACAAAAAACATTTAAATTATTGGTAAAAAAAACTAGTAACATGCTTTATGAATCAAATTACGCTAATCATACTGCAATTAAATGACTTGATTTTCATAGAATAATATAAATATTTTAAGTAAGCTATAAACTATTAAAATTATCTTAATTCATTAGGAAAAATTTGCCTTTTCTTACAAAGAGCTGTTTAAAACGGAATAATATTTATTAGATTAGAAACATTTGAGCTAAAAATAGTTATGGAGATGAAATAAATAGTCGAGGTTGACGATATTATATTAAGGATAAACTGTGCTAGAAGCTCCTCTTTGTGTACCGTTTCCGTTTTCAGACATAAAGAATTTATTAAATCTTGTAGACTTTGCATTGTATTTCCTGTTGTTGATGAGCTAGTAGAATTTGGAATCTCTTCTACTAGTTCAGTTGCTAATGTTGTAGAGCCATAACAGCTTCATACTTGTACACTTTTCCCTACATGATGTATCCAAACCTACAAAAACTTACGCTCTTGTAAAGATATGAGAGTATTGTTTGCACTTTCTTTACTATAATGTAAATAATTTACCATTTTACCGTGTCCAGCATCTAATGATCCTCATCAAGTAATTAAAATAAAATTATAAAGCCACAACAGGTTCATTTTGTTTTACGTTCTTCTTGTTGATGTGTTTAATTTAAGGTTTAATGGTATCTAGAAGCTCGCGATCCTAATAAAAATATTAGAATAAGGTTGTGAAAATACAATAGCTTTATTTAGTCGCATTTTCTCCTCCTTGGTGTAATCAATCTAAGTTGTTATGGTGTCCAGAAGCTTACGCTCCTCTTAAAGATGTTAAAGAATAGTTTTCTTTCTGAGAATTGAATTGCAAGTACCACAATTATAATGCTTTAATTGCTCTTGTTTCATTTTTAATTGCTTCGTCAATGTTATACAACCACACAGAGGAACAGATCAAGAGTAGTACCAATAGTTTCGAAGAAGGGTCTTCGAAGAAAGCCTGCGATTTCATCCTGAGATATAAATAAATGCTTAGAATTAAAGCTGGTTAGAGAGAAATAAGTAATGGAAATACAGCATGTGGGATAACTTATTCAATTAAAATTAACTGCATAAGAACTGCCCAAGAACAAACTCAAGAATGATGAAATACATCTGCGGAATCGGCCAAGCCGACTTGGGGATTACAAAGTGGTTTATTCGACTGCAAAATTGAAAATCACAGGATATTGACTTATTTAAAGACATATAATAGAAAATTCTTTAAAAAGCAAATTCCTAGTTTCTGAAAAGAAGTGAATATAGACAGATATTAAAAACTCTTAACTATTAGTTTGTTCTTGAAGTCTTTCGTTTTTTCCCAACAGTAGACTTAATTGTATTTTTTCACAACCAACTTCATACTTAAGCCGCATAATCATTATATATTTTGACAGTTGATATACAGTAGTTTTTGTTTGGTACGCTTTTAAATACGGAAAGTGAAAAGCAGCGTTATCGGCATATTTTATTTTTTTACAATCGAACAGGTAAAAATGCTCTTCGAGCAAGAAAAAGTATTATCCGGTGTGTTTGGAGAAGATGTATTGACAGAACGTCGGTGCCAAAACTGATTTGCAAAATTTCATTCCAGAAATTTAAATGTTGAAGGCCAGTTGAAGCTGACGAAGACACAATAAAGGCATTAATTGTTGCAAACCGACGAATAACAACTCATAAGATCGCTGAGAGATTAATTTATTGAATTCAACCTTTCATGATCATTTGAAACGCCTAGGCTTAATCTCAAAACTCAACACATGGGTTCCTCATATTCTTACGGAAAGAAATTTATGCCGTCGCGTTGACGTCTGTTATTTATTTCACAAAATGCGTTGTCTTCAACAATGTTAAACGCAAGAGATCGGGGAGTAAAAAAGATGAACCGGCTTAAAGCACTTCGAAAGCCGATATTCTTAAAAAAAAGGTGTTGCTATCTGTTTGGTAGGATTTCAAAAGAATCGCATTTTTGAGCTTTTATAGGACAACACAACAATCAACTCTTAAGTGTACTGTCATCAGCTAAACAAATTAAATGATTCACTTAAACAGAAAAGGTCAGAATTGATCAATAGAAAATGTAAAGTGTTCCACCAAGATAATGCGAGATCTTATACAAGTTTGTTAACTCGCCTAAAGCTTTTACAGCTTGGATGGTATATACTGCCACACCCACCATATTCTCCAGATCTGACACCTTCTTATAAATATTTTTTCCGGTCTCTACAATTTTTTTTAAATGATAAAACCTTTACTTCAAAAAAGGAGGTCAAAAATCACATAGATCAGTTTTTGCCAGCAAAGAACAAAAATTTTAAAAGCGTGGAATCATGCTACTGCCAAAAAGATGGCAAAAGGTATTGTTTCAGAATAGACAATATATAATTTAATTATATATTTATTCACTATAAGAAAATCGTCTTTCAATTAAAAAAAAAAACGAAATTACTTTCCGAACAACCTGATAAATTAAAAAAATGTATGTCAGATGTTATTTATAAAGTAACAGCATTTATTTTACATTTACTGGATGGTTTAATTTTTTTGTGGCATGTAGCTTGTCGCTTGTTGCATGTCCCTCAGCTATATTCAACTACATACACAATTCAACCGCAACATATATTATTTTGCAAAATACACGCCTCTGAATTAATTTAACATATATTACCTGTGTTGCATGTTGCGCAGTTGCAGCTCGGCTGCAACAACCAGTGGCGGTTAGTAAATTGTCGATGGGTTAGATTTTCATACCCCGACCCCCATCCCCTACTTTACCTCAACATATAATTTAGCTAAACACGTCAAATTTGCAAAGTAATTTACATCCAAGACGGCTTTTATGCAGCGGGCAGCTGCTTTTCACGAGTTTTCCTACGTAGACTCAATTCATTACCGGGAAACACGTTTGAATTAACGGCCAAGCACGCCAGGCAGCTCCTGGAATAATACGAAAAATTTTACAGGAGTAATTTAAAACAATGCTGAAAAAATTTGCAGTGCTAATCAAATATTGCATTTTTATTCATATAAAAATAATTTATTACATAATAATAAATATGTATAAAATAATTTTCCTTCTTGTCATTTATTATATAGACGCAAAACTATACTCTGATCATTTATTAATTCGTTTCTGAATATGTTTGTCTGATAAATTACTAACCACATATTATTTATTAAATATATATATTTTTCGTATATACGAACGCTCGTTTTATCACGTGAAAATATCTTTATATACCACGTCACATTTCCACGACGCCATAGACTCTTTCTTTCATGTCATCTGATATTTTCCTCCTAATGCTTCCTTAACGAGATGTGCCTGCCATTTTATTGAAAATCCCAAATAAAATATGAGGCAACGGAAAATATGCGATCGAGGCACAAAAATAAAGGGCGCAACATCCACACATCTGCAAAAATCGTATCGGTTATATGTGACTGTTTGGTCGACGCCTTATTGCTGCATGGAAATGTCTGAAAAAGGCTCGTTTCGACTTTTACGTTCCATTAGGGCGTCGCCGTTCACCTAATCGCAGTGTACCACATCACGTGACGCCATCAACCGTGTGAACGACGCTTTACATAATACACCGACTTGATATTATAACCCGTTAACGTTTTATTATTAAATAAAGTGCGAGCGAGGGTAAATATAATTTGTACGTGTGCAAATTAAATGAATGAAGTATTACGTGAGCCAAGGTTAGCGGAGTGGTGATTCTGGGAAAGACGATATGGATGTAAACTTGGGGCATGAATTTAAATTTTTATTTACTTAGTTAAGATTATGCTTTACGAAATTGTGTGGAGAATTTAACGTTACGTGTAATATAATCTTGAAAGCATCGTCTTACGTTAAAACGTTGAAATAAAAATTACCTCATTAATTTTATTATAAATAAACGCCTGATATGTTTGATAGTGATAGTGAAATGGTAAATACATGATAATATATAATAATTAATAACAATTATAAACATCACATTTTTTAAATAATCTGGAATCAAATAATGGATTGAATATATTCATAATTAAAATTAACCTTGAGAAGAACATATATAATAATAATTTTTAAACAATACAGATATTACTCTGTTAGATTCATTTAATTATTCTTCAAAAAAGTTCTAGTAATATTTATATTCCTCTCCTATAAAATATTGAGGTTTTTTTATGAAATAAATGTGGTTTTTATCATCTTTTATTAAAAAGATATGTTATTGTTAAGAAAATACGCAATATCTGATAAATAAGGTAGATGCTTAAGACTCTAAATACAAATCCCTATTTTTTTTCTGTAGCAAGTGGTCTTACATTGTCATCTTGCAGTAAACATCTTTGATTATTTACCATAATTGATCATCTTTTTAACAGTTTCGCCTTTAATCATTGTAATTTGGCACAATAAACTTTGCCTCTAATTGTTTGTCCAACGTTAATGATAGTTTATGGGTTGAAACTGGTACAGGATTTTAAGAGAATCTTCCTTTTTTTCTCTTTAGGTTGTTGTACCTACTTTTTATCACCAATACCAATTCTATTGAGAAACAGATTGGTCTAATACCTAGGTTCCCAAACTTATTTGACCCATGGCCCCCTTTTCAGACACAAGATTCCAAAAGGCCCCCCTGAAAATTTACCTTTTTTATAATAAACGAAACAGAAAAATGTTAAATTTAAAAAAATAACCTTTCTTAACACATTCACAGAAATTTTTTGATAACACATAGTACACGAGATTAATTGGATTAATCGGATTTTTGTTTAAGTTTTGTTTTGTTAAGCGAAAAACGCGCAACGTGAAAATGATTATGTTCGAACGAATAAAAACCCTTTGGGTGCTACGACTTTTTTTAATCTTACCTGATTTAAATCAACATCAACCAATTTTTAACACGGTGGATACGTTCCACAAAGACGTTTCAAGTCTTCCTCGTTTTCGATGCAAAATTGTCCAAACAATCGGTCATTGAGTGCATGGCTCCTGATTTTGTTAACTGCTGTAATTACATATTGCAATGAACGATGCAGGCGATCACCAAGATTTTTCGCAGCTAAATGTTGTCGATGAATCACACAATGCACTGCTAATATATTTGGCACTGACTTTTTCCATAAAGAAATAACGCCACGATAGCACCCTACCATAGCTGGAGCACCATCAATAGCAAGTGACTTGATATTATTCAAGATAATTTCCTTTTCTTCAATAAACTCTCAATATATTGAATATACATGTACACACATCGTGTAAAAACGGATTTTTAAAATTCTATAAGAGTATAACTATAAGCACCTCATGGCCCCCTTTTAGTTTTCCATCCTACTCTCACGAGAGCCAGAATTACCCCCTTGCTTCCTCCAGGACCCCCGGGGGGCCAGGTGACCCACTTTGGGAACCTATGGTCTAATACCTAGACAAGAGTGACGAACAGAAGGATTTCCTTTCGATTGTGCTGTACCCAGTTTCCATGCCTATTTTGAATCTAACCCCTTTTAAATAATCGTGTATTGCTGACAGGGACAGCCGAAATTTTGTGATAATTCCCTTATGGTTTTGCCAGGATAGCGTCATCTAGGTTTAGAGGTTTCTTTGATCTTAGTTTATCATTAAATTCTCACCACCTTTAAGCTTTAAGACGTCTCTATAATTTTTTGCAGATGTTCTAGATAGCATTTTTTAGCTCTAATCTCGTATTAAATTAAAATAGCTCAATCTATGTCGAATGGAGCTTTAGAATGATACTTAATTTTACCTGTTTACATTATGACAGTCGGTGATAAACTGATAATACTGATAATAACACCACTAAAAAAAATTGTCATTACGTTTTGGTTCACCTTGTACGTATATTGAATTTTTATAATACCACTTTTTTAAATTATTATTAATTAATATAATCAGGGTTAGCGAAATAGAATATTGTTGGCTTATATATTGGTATAAGATGGTTTACACATTTAAAAATAATATTAAAAATATAATTAATATAATTAATACGAACTTTATAAATATCTTGATATTTTATTAAAAAATGTATAATTCTAAGAATAAAAATAGTTATTTATGATAAGCTTCATAATTTGGTTGATATTTTGGAGTTTTTAACTAATCAATATGACGCGTAAATGACAACGCTTTTGGCGATGTCTCGCCGAGGACTGAGCTCTCGCAGCACGTGGCAATCGCCTCGCCATATCGTAACAGATGCGAGCGAGAAAAAACATCGCATCGAAATATTGTCATTTTATTTTTTTATTCAAAGCCTTATTTCTTAATAAATATCAAAACTTAAAGTATTCAATAGACCTCGTCTGTAAATCCAGGTTAAAATTAATTATTGTAAAATCTGGTTTATGAGCAATAAAAGGAAGAACTAACTCATTAAACAGAATAGTCATAAATATAACTCGGAAGCCGAGATTTAATGCCTTTCTGTACTACATTTTTCTAGTAAAGATTAACTACCTTATTTATCAGCAGTAGTATTAAAAAAGAAATGTTAGACAACAAAGCAGATTTTACGACTTTACGTAAAATCTGAAAAATAATGAAAACAATTATTAACAACCAAAAAAAAAATACTTAAAATTAAATTATTGATGTTTCACTCCTGTCTAAAATAAATATTTTATAATAAAATTTTGTCATTCAAAAAGTTCGCTTAAAATATACGTATTTAAATAAAGGATGATCTACTAAAATGCAATACAAACATATTTTTTTTAAATAAAATTAAAACTTTGTCTATCGCTAGACCTAAATCCCGAATGACTGTTAATCGCCTACGGGATTAATGTGGAAAATTTACATCAAAATTCAAACTCTTTCATCAAAAGAAATTATGGAGATTAAAATAGTTCAAAGGATTTATTTTTTAATTTAATCTGGATAAATTAAACATTAATATTAAAAGAAACCATTTATATTTTTATAGTAATATGCCTTAATTAATAAATAATGCCTTATTTTGTCTGTCCACTAAGATCGTTTTAGTTTTTTTGCTTCTAAAAATAAGTTTTCCACGATAAGTACTATTACGTTTCAGGTTTCAAGTCTCTATTCCATACAAAATGAAAAACCATACTCAACATATAACCACTCTTACTCTTAATGTAAACCATAGCAACCTCAACCCATACTAATTTGTAATAAAAGCTCGAATTTTCTTTCAGTTTCGCAAAAAAACATTTTTTTAAAGGCTATTGACATACATTTCGATGTAATTTGGATTTTCAGTATTTTTCCTGCTATAACATAAACATATATATTTTGATATACTGATATGATTCTATTATGCCCCGAATTACATACATAAATTCATGAATATTTTTCTTCGAGTACTTTATATCGACCCTTTTAAGGATTTCGCCATTCACACAAAAGGGTCCCACAAGTTATCACCAGAATACACGTGTCACATATTTATACAGCACCTATATACGAGGCGCATGCGCCAAATTGAATATCAACGTCAAATCTTTTCATATATATATAAAAAAAAAATACATATTTTTGTGACAAGTCATCGACTATTGAACCAAAATTAGCCATTGGCCAGATATTTCCGCTGGAAATGGAAATACGGTACTAGGGCAGCGGTATAGAAATAAATGTTTTCAACGATGTATATTGTCTGCGAGGTAAACGGTGGCTCTTCGTCTCTAGTGGATGTGGCTTCGACAGGTCTATCCTTCGTCAAAACGTTTCGGTAAAAATGAAACAAAGCGAAATTGCTTTCGGCTTCGGCCCTCGCGAATTTGGCAAACGTCCGTTTTTGTTACGGAACTCTTGTGAAAATTTATTCGCAAAATTTATGTGGCCTTTGCGAGACTGTCCGTTATAAATTTACTATTTACTTAGAGTCAATGTATTTCTCGGAATAGAGTCCTTTCCGATAACTCGGTAAAGTATTTTGCGTCCCCCTCTCCGCGCCACGTTAAGTCGTACGAAGCCAAGTGGTGGAAGTGGAAAGTGGACAGGGCATAAACTTCCGGTTATTTATTGGCGTGCACCTGTGGGCAACGGGCTCGGACATACAATGGCCGGAAAAGCAGAAAAGCCTTTTCCGGTGAAAAAAAAATAAAGCAGCAACACGCGGTATAAATCAATGGCTGGGTTGCACAGCTTATATAGATCCAAGCAGAGACTGTAATTGTCCCTCTGGGTCCGTGGAAAATTTAATTTAGTGCACACATCCGATTCTCTTTTTGCACGGTTTTAAAATTACACTGTTTTATTTTCGACTACAAAAAATCAAAAGAAAAATACATATTATATGCGATACTCTTTTTCCATTGTTCCAATATCGGAACATTTTGTTTTTTTAAAACCACCTCTATATTAATTTGTTATATTATTAATTGTATTTGTGGGTGCTGGGGGTTTTTTAAATCATAATCAGTGGACTTGTGAGTAAAATGCAATATATTTTGATTATGTAAGTTTAGTTTTCAACTAAATTAATATTAATATTAACCAGTGTCGTGGTTTGGCACTGGATGGAATATTAGTGTGAGAGACTTAATCCCCTCGCATCTCTAGAATCTTTATTAAATCATTATATGGGTAATTGGGCTTTGGAATCATTCTGTTATACTATCCATCCATCGTAGTCAAATAAATATGTAATAAACCGGCATAGTCCGTCCGTATCATTTCTAGGCTATCGATATTCTCGAGTGTGTCCCTATCTTTTTTACGCAAAGTGTGTCACAGAACACATTTTACGCGGGAAACGTTTCCAGCGTCAAAAGTCAGAGACATCATCGTCACGTGACTCACAGGACCGGGTATAAATATGTCCCATTTTGGACGCATTTACACACATTCGCTCACGTCAACATGGCAGTCACATCTCCGTGTTTTCTCTCGTACCGGAGATACGTCCATGGGATCCTTATCATCATCTTGTACCTGAGATACGTCTCTGGGATCCTTATCATCATCACGTACCGGAGGTACGTCCCTGGGATCCTTATCATCATCTCGTACCGAACATACGTCCATGGGATCCTTATCATCATCTCGTACCGAACATACGTCCCTGGGATCCTTATCATTATCTCGTACCGAACATACGTCTCTGGGAACCTTATCATCATCTCGTACCAGAGATACGTCTCTGGGAACCTTATCATCATCTCGTACCAGAGATACGTCTCTGGGATCCTTATCCGGACGGTCGAACGTTTTGGGGCCAGCTGTCGTGTACCTTTTTGATAGGCGAGCTCGGGTGCCTTAACATTGGAGGCAATCGCGGGTTACGATTTTTGGTATTACTGTCGCGTCCCCTTAACATTGGTGGCAGCGGTGGGTTACCTTTTTGATACTACTGTCGCGCCCCCTTAACGTTTTGGTGGCAGCGGTGGGATACCTTTTTGGTACTACTGTCGCGTCCCCTTAACAAATAAATAAAAAAACATATCATAAATACAGAACTTTTATGTCAAATTCACACTTTGCAAATCAAATACACCGTTTTCCAAATCAAATTTACAACTTTTCAATAGATATTTCCATAGAAAACGGATCAATTTAATTTACAAAAGGGTGTATTTGATTTGAAAATTAGTCTATTTGACGTGAAATACCTGTATTGATATTAAAGAATAAATACAGAAATGTAATAATATATTAAGTATGATTATTCAACTTTCAGAGACATTTTTATTTATTATTGATATAATTTAAATTTATCATTGTTATAATTTTGTTAATTTTATTAAAATAAACTTTTTGTCTCGTTTAGGGTCTCAATTTTAGAATATTTAAAAAAAACTCTTATAAAACTAACACAAATATAAAAAATATTTCGTTTAATGTCACACGTTTAATAAAAGTGTAAGATAAAAAAAAAACATTTTTTTATTTGATAAATACAATATTTTAACTTTAGGTAGACACAATCTATTTAACATTTTTTTAGAATGTTAATATAGAATAAATGATTAGGAAATGATAATCTAAAAAAAAACAAATAAGGAATATATAGGGATATTTGAAGAATATTTTTTCTTCCATGCATCTTTAATTAATGTTTAGTTTAAAACAGGATACTACACTTGCAATTGTTATAAATAATACGTTATATATTCTTCCGTAACACTCAAGATTTATATATAGATCTGCTACAGGGGTAGATTTTGCAAAATGTCCCTTGGAAAAGAATTAGCAATTACGTCGTTCGTTTGAATATAGCACCCACTTTTTATCTTCGTTAACTAAATGGCGTAAAAATGAAGTGTTTGACTCTTTTTGATTAATACTTCTCAGAAAAGCTTTCAAGCCGCTTTAGTTTTAGAATTTCACTGTTTTTTTGTATACTCGATTTTATGTAATATTTTTTTTAATCTAAATTAACGATCTTCTCAATTTAAGAATTGTTTTTACAATAAAATCACCACTTTTGAATTGTTTAAATCACCTTTAGAATTGTATTTATCAAATATTTATAAATTATATATAAAACACAAAACGTGTTCTGTAAGATAAAAAAAGACGATCACTATAATCAACTAAGCAGATAACAACGCTATATGTGGAGAGTTTTTTTAGCCTAGGTTTCCGAAGTTACTCCTTTCCCTATATACAGAAAACCAATTTTTGTCATCAGTCACTATCGGTCCAAAAAAGGTTTATTTCTGGGACATAAGAGCAAATAAGACCACGCTATTAGACTCAGAAAATTTGTGAGGAAACTCTTGAACCAATTTACTGACTTTTCCGATAGCCCGCAGGTGTCGATGAATAGTTAAACGACCAAATTCAAGCTTCTTTTCTTGTTCCTCGAGAGTTACGATGAGATTTTGTTTCACTAGAATTTATAATACGTTTTCGTCAAACTCTACAAATCTAAGATGAGGCCCTTCTTCTAAGCTGTAATTTCTTTAGCGCTGGTAGTAGCTTATGCTCATTATTCGATCCCCATGTCCTCTTTTCGTTATGTTTTTGCCCTTATTTACCCATTACGTCTTTTTTGCACGGTAACGTATTTCCTTTGCAACAAGAGAATCAGGTAGATTTATATATTTTTATCATATATTATAACTAATGACGACGAGAAGTACAGCTCATCACGTCTTCGGGCTCACATATATTATCAATTCGGAGCGATATATCATATATTTTTTTTTCGAGATACAGCTCCTTAAAATAAAAATCAGCTCGATCCGAGCCATAAAAGGGGCTCAAATAAAGCAAATGGACGTACATTATCCCGGCGCATAAAAGCATTCAACTATTCAGCCGACCCTCTCGCGAGATACAGGGCGTTTGACCCTCTTGTCCCTGAACGGGTAATTCAGACCCCCGGTGGGCGCTACTCTGCTACTTCAGATTAAAGTGAGGCCGATTGGTCAAATCGACCCGGGCCACAGACGACGATATCTCAAGATGCGCAATTTCGTTTGTGTTTTTTTTGTCATCTGTTATGTTGAATTATTGCGTTTACTGAAAAGCATAAATAAAATATTTAGAAAAATAAAACACAATTCTAAGAAATTTTATTCAATTTTTATTGTGAATAGCGTTCGTTGATCTCTAGTCGATTTCTTGATCTATGCATAAAACGTAGTTAGAAAATTAGCATAAATTTCCTCTAACCAATTAAAATACAGTAGACATCATTAAATCTTAGGAAGCGAATTTAATTTATTTAATTATTATAAACTAAATTAATCTTTAATAAAATATTCATAACTATTCTTTATAGATTCTATCCATTTAAAAAAAAAAATTTTCACTTTCTAGGCAATATAGGCAATTATTTATAAACCGAGTTGCACAGTTGAATTTTGAAATATACAATATAATTATAAAAGTAAAGAATATAGTAAAAAGTTTTATATTACTATGAATTTCTGTAACAAAATTTAAAAAAAAAAACATGATAAATAAAAACAAAAATACGAAAATTTGTTTGAGGAAAATTCTCGATATTTAATGACGCGTCAATATATCTGCATACCTCAAAAGAAATGGGTATTGATTTATATATACGCGATAGAACAAATCTACCGTATAAATCGAGGGATAATCCCATAAGAGAACCTGGCACTCTTTCCTAATATATACATATATTTATATCGACGATTGTGATTATATTTGATTTTATACTAAATAATACTGTGGAATTCGATACAGTTTTTCACGTCAAATACACCCTTTTTCAAATCAAATGCATCCTTTTTAAAATCAAATGCATCCTTTTACAAATCAAATGCACCCTTTTTCAAATCAAATACAACTTTTTTCAAATCAAATACAACTTCTTACAAAGCAAATGCACCTTTTTACAAATCAAATGCACTTTTTCTAAAATTAAATACGTTTTCCCATTAATTACGATTTTTTTTCAGTTCCTTCAAAAATTAAAATTCCAAAAATTAATTTTCCACTGAAACCTGAATAATTAAAACAATTGAAATGTTATAAAATTATAGATATACACTTGATTATCTTTTTGAGCGATTTAGAAATAACACTGTTCAAGATAATTTACTATTTTTTTTTTTCAGTGAATTTTATTTGAAAAAAGTTAAAATTTATTCTTCATGTTTTATATTACAAAAAATGCTTATTTATTAGAGTGAAATCATTTAATGTGCATGGTTTTCGAAAACGTTACAAAATATTTAGATTGTAATAAATAAATATAAAATAATAATACTCTTCTAGACGTGAGAATTTTATGTAAAAAAGTAAAATTATTAAAACTTCTCAAGAAAAATATCAGGTAGGAAAAACCAATGTCGAATCCATTTCGATGTAGATGATCAAGAAGTTAATAAATAAAATAAACAATAAGTTTGCTGAAAAACTGAATATATCTGTAAAAATTAATTATTTAATGACGTCTATACATAAAAAACATAAATCAGAGAACAAAAACAGAATAAAATAAAACAGCACTAGTTTTCAGACAAATTAATAAGAGAATTTTAAAAAACATATATACACATTGATAAACTATTAATTTATTAATACTTTGAAAATAAATAAAAATCACTCACGTAAACTAGCATCAAAAAATTTGCGATTTTTCAACATAAAAATTAGATTAAAAAATTGTTGAAACGTCGTTTTTTAGAAAAAAAATTATAACTCTTTTATTATTCAAGTTATTGAGCAAAAAATTGAATTACTTGAACTTCAACATACACTGGATGGTTAATGCAAATAAAATAATTTATATCTAATAGCAGGAGTCACCAAACTTTTTGGAAACGAGCCGAATTTAAATTTTTATAAAACATGATCTTTTTAATATTGAACTTTGAATGTATAGAAGGCTTGGATGTGAAATTTCAAGGTCACTAGCCGTTGAGTCATTGGGATAGGCCAATGTATTATCATCCATAACAGCTGTTTTTATAGCTCCGAATGTTGAGGAACGTCATAAATAAAAGAGAACAATTACGGTAAGACTGTGCGGCGCACATAGGCCCCGGAAAATTACGACGCACAGATATGATAATTAAATTTCTGCACACAGGCGCTAAATACTTAACTTATGCTACTGTTTTGTGTATGTAAAACGTATCCATCGTGTAAACTAAAATCGACTGTACGTCCACACTTCTTTGCAAACAAGTAAGTAGAAAAGGCATAAAAGCGGTGGAATTTAATTGTAAAAGTAAGTGCACACACTCACCATGGCCAGTAGATCCATCTCCGTGAGTGGTAGTATTTATTTTAACGCCGAATTATTACGGCCAAAGATCCATGGATCCAATTTGACCCGCCCATCCATGATTTTTACGATGGCTCTTCGCGGTAAACGTCAATAAACGCAAAATTTAATGTATCCCGGCAACATCCAGAGTTGTGTGCAAGTTGTAGTCGAACAGCCAATTTCCATAAAGTGGGCCATTCCAATTTATTTGCCGCCATCAAAACTTGAGTGCACTATAAAATTTACACACCGCGCCACCGACCAACCCCCTACCTCATCTCACCACAAAGAGAACATTCAAAACTCCGCCTAATGGAGGGCGGATTAATTCCAATTGATTTTAATACTTGCCTAATCCGGACCGGGACCGAAGCAGCTAATCTGGGGATACCGGCGAAGACACGCTCTTCGAGTTGTAGGCTGAAATTCGGTCGTGGATTAATTGAGGAGCAGCCAAATTATTACTCAACGTATATACGCATCTCGTTAAATTTATAAAGTCAAAATTAATAATAATTTATTAATATGTACTACGTCAGGGATGAGCAACCTTTTTTTTCAACAGGCCAGCTACAAATTCAAAAATGTTGTGCGGACCGTATGTAAAAAACTTATAACTTAAACACTAAATGATGAACTCAAATTATCTCTTTATTAATAAAATTGACCTAGTATAAAAAAATACAGAAATAAAACACCCATTAATAGATATGCTATTAACCTAGATGTATATGTTAGCCTAGCCGTGCCCACATAAAGAATTAAATGATTTTATGTCAGTTAAAAATAGGAAATTAAACATACCCCGCATTAATAAAGTCATGGTGAGGAGTGATTTCCTCTAATCATATTAACAACTGAACTCAAAATTACAAACTTAAAACTGATTAAGAAAATGGAAAGGAGTGCCAACAGTACAAATAGGAAATTTGGAGTAGTTAAAAATGATTACCAGACAATTTTAACTTTCTGAAATCCAAGGATGGCTTTATTCATAATTTCAGATACCTCATTCATGGCTTTAAATGATATTTTAACTAGAGAAAGCGCTTTTTTGGACGGAAAGTGCACGAAACCTTTAATTAAATATTAATTAAAATGTAATTCAGCAATAAAAATATACTAAAGGTTTGATTTTTGGGTATATAATAAGGAAAAATAAAACAAAAATATCTCATTTTACTTGAAAGGTTTGCCATTAGGCTTGTGGCTTTGAATTCACTGCTATCGTTACGTCATGTGATTAGTTACCTTTATGTTTATATACCTAATATGTTTATGTAAACGGCCGATGCCCTTTCTATTTAAGACCCTAAGTTTTTGATTTTTCTCGTCTAAAGAATAAAAATAAATAAACTTTATTGACCGCAATTATGAAAAAAAGATAAATATACGCTCCAGTTTGCCACGCGAGCGATGTTTATTTTCGCTCCGTACCGGATGCGAGTGAGAAAAAATCGCGCATATGCAAGTTCGAGTGAAACCACGTGCGACGGATACATCGTCATCGTCAAGTTCGCACGTCGTTTACGTGTCATATTGATTAGTAAAAAAAATCCTAAATATCTACCAAATTATAAAGCATATCATCATGAATAACTATTTTTATTCTTAGAATAATCCATCTTTAAAACAAATGTCAAG
>JAGXCT010036439.1:0-26424 GCA_022495035.1 Philopotamus ludificatus | reverse complement strand
ATCAAGAACTTTCGGAACGAAAAGGATCACGATCCTCAGACATGAGGGTGCCGAAAAGAAAAAAAAAGAATGAGCTTGTATGAATTTTTTTAAAAGGCAAAATTTAAAATCTTTGAAGGCACGAGACAGTGTGGCGGGCCGCATGTGGCCCGCGGGCCGCAGGTTGCTCACCCTTGTGTTATGTATTATAATATAACAAATCAGTGACCGAAGAAAATGTTTTTTGAAAATTTTCACTTGAAATTTTCCTCTGATATTTGTGAAAAGCCCTTCTGTGGTAAATTGAGCTAATATATTTACCCAGTCGGACTCTTTGTCGTCCAAGCAATTTCGATTCTTCCAGTCCCGGCGACCGGACAGGATCCGGACACCCGCCGGTATTTGTATCCCGCACCCGGACATTACCGGCTCGAATTGAGCAATTTATTTTCAAAAAGCAAACCTCACCGGCCATTAGGCAAATAATTCCGACACAAATTTCGCGCCAGGCCCAATAATTTTGCACCTCGGCAAAATCTCCGCCCGGTTAATTTAAGTCGCCCGGTTCGATTGTAATTTCGCACGGGCGCACAGCCTGCGGTCTCGACCCCGGGCCCGACTAATCCTGTATCGGCAATTTGGACCTTTTGGAATTAGCAGGGACCTGCCGGCAGAATGATGGCCGCTGCCGGAGAGCCCCCGGAGGATGGCCAGGGCCGCGGTCTCTCCACAAATATATACACGGGCGCTTGTAACAATGGGCCGCCGTGGACAGAAAATTGTGCGGTCTATGAAAATTTTGATATTATTTGCATAATTGAGGTATTGGATGGTCGCCGGAATACTTTTTACGACGCTAAACTTTATGTTGTCGTAAAAAAAGTTTGTTCAAGTCGTAAAATTATTTTTGAATGCCGACGAAATTCAAGGTCTTCTTAGAAAACTCCAATATATATTTACACACACATTTATATATAAAGTTCAACAACTATATTTCATTCAAATTCTAATCAAATAATGCTTCTTTTATAAATCCTTAATAAAATACATTTAGAGTAAATAAAAAACATTATATAATAAAAATGAATTATATCAATTTAAGTAAAAAAAACTGTATATCTTATTAATAATTAAAATATAGGTATTATTGTTATGCACAATTGTTGTTTGTGCATTATTAATTTGAAGTTAATAGCATTGCATTAAACTCTAAAGCGCCACTAAGCTGCTTGATAGGATTTCAAAGTTGCAAGGGTAATGAATTTCTCACACACAATTACTCACTATCACATCAGTTAGTATCACAAATAATTTATAGATTTATATAATAGTTAACCTAACTGAGTACTAACTTAAAATAAATATATTAACTACAAAAAAATAAATTTAAATGCAGTAGATTAGTGTTAAACCTTATGTCATCTAACCTAGCCTAAATACTGAATCAGCCTAATCGCAATTAATTCACATTATCATTAAAATTTGTGTTACCTACTAATAGTTAGAATTAAAAACATTTTCTTTTTCTTTTTTGTCAATAAAAAATGCATCATGTCTAAATAAATGTATGTAAAATATCCGTTACCCATTAAAAATTATATCTATATACAGTAGAGCAGTATTTCTTTACCTTTTATTACTGTGCCCTATTTCAGTGCCTTTAAAATATTAATCATAGCTTTTAAATAACAATTTTGAAAAAAAATGATCTTTCTTTTATTTTAAATTAGGAAAGCAATATTTAAAAAAGTATTTTAATTTAATGTGATATTGTTCCTCGGTGAATCACGCACCCAACATTGAGAAACACTATAGTAGATCACAGAGTCAAACAATTAATTTATTTTCATATAAATAAAGTAATTGTAGTACATATTAAGTTGCGGTAAACAAAAAATCATAATTTATAAATAACCAATGGCGAATATAATCCAGTTTCATTTTAAAACTAATAATAATTTCTTTCCTAATTGTTATAAAAATAGAACCTATTTCTTTGATAGTTTCTAGTGAAAGTACTGCTAAAAGCTATTGGAATAATTTATTTTACTGCAATCTAATATGATGCATTTTTTTATTTTTAATATTAATAGGTCGTCAAGTTAAAAAAGGCGTATTTTAAATGAAAGAGCTAAAACGAAAAGTTTTTTATGACATTGGAATAAAAGTTACTAGATTTGACAGTAAAATAAAATTCATTTTCGATTGAAAACACCAGATCTCTTTAACCTAATTGTTGTAATCTAATTTTCTAGTTTGATACAGTATACTTTAGTCTAATTATTTTACTGTAAGAAAAGACTCGAAAATACTTTTTTACTGTTAAATCAAATTAAGAGATTGTTTATGCTACCTGTTCCTATGAAAGACATTGTCGTTTATGTCGTTGATTTATGGTCAGTACTCACTTATCATCTCCAGTCACCAAATATTGTAAAAACTGAGTTATTTTTCTATTTTTCGACCCCTTGTTTTAAAATCTAGCCAACTTTTTCAGATGGTTTAGCACACTAGATTTTGAGTACCCAAGAATATCAATCAATTCTTGTACAGTCAATTAGATCGTATTTGATTTCGTAAGTGATTTTATCTATTTTCATTACATTTTCACTTTGAGTACTGTTTTTCAAATAAAAAATAGGACTTTTAAGTTTTTAAAATCATTTTTTGTATTGACTGACACTTGAAAATTATCTATATATGTCAGAAATTTTTTAGTTTTATTTATTGCAACATTTTTTCGGAAGGATTCGTACAACATGCAATAATGTATAAATTGTCAGGTATAAAGTTCTCTATCTTGAGTCACGTTAAAAAGTATTCTCTAGATGTCAATTGATGAAATAAACATAAAATGTATCCCATAAGATTAAATAATAGAACACAACTGATGTTTAAAAATAATCATGCAAAATACATAATTTAATTTAATAAAGAACAGCGGTTTTAAATTTATATAGATCATCTTAAAAATTTTAATTTGATATTATTAAATATATTATATTTTAATTCGGTGATACATATATGTGATGTATGGTGGTCGTTTTACGCTCTTGCGGTCTCGTGTGCCGGACACAAAACTAAATTCATTTCGGAGTCTTTCTATACGTGCTAGGGGTAGTATTCACCAGCTGATGCAACCCTTTGTCACCCAATTTCCAATTTACTGCAGTGACCGAATGCACTAAGCTAGCTATGTGTTCGAAGATACAGTAGCCGACATATGTGGTATTGTTTCTCCCGAAATAATTGCCAAAGTCTGCATTCACGGTGCACACAACACAAAGGCATTTCCTCACACTATCGACAACCCTTACTCTCGACTCATAGAAAATTGGAAGCAATCTGTGTTTATTGTGGACTACCCACACAAATAGGATGTACAATCGAGCCCCGGAGATCATGTGGAAGTAACGATCGATGCATAAAGACGAACGAGAGAATAGCCTTCAATTTTGCTGGCTCAAAATCAGCTCTAAACCAGATCATTCAAATATTTTTTTTAACCCTTGAAAAATCGGCGACGGAAATATTCCTTGATATTCGTAAACAACGAATAATGTACTAGTGACAATAGTTTTATTCGCGCCGAAAAATAAAATAATATTTTGGCAAATCTATAATAAACCGCTTTTCATTTAAAAATTAAGCATAACGTAATATTAAGGACTATATATCAAAGGTTTAAAATCAAAATAAAAACATCTAGATATTTTAATATTAATTGGAGGAATTAAAAAAAGATCTAATTTATTTTATTTACAAATAATCGAGGGTGTGCCATAAACCATTAATTATTTAATTTAAAAATATAAATAAATATACAGCAATCTAATTCGAGAAAAAAATCTATTTCTAAGTGTTCATTGACAGAAATAAAATTGAGATTAATCGGGAACATAAAGCTCTTTTATTTCACACTGAAGTCAGATAGATATCCAGAGGAAAAGCATTATTTTGACTTTATAAACTTCGGAGTGAGTTACTGGTCCTTTTGAAGTCATAAGATAATCCGGGACAAAATTTTATTGACGTTTAAATAAATCTTCAGGGTAAATTTTGCACATCTGTCTGATATTTTTACAAAGTGTAATTAAAGTAAGTTGACTAACTTTTCACTAAAAGGATAAGATATTACAATAATAATTTAATATGTAGACTTTTAAGTACATCCGTACAAATAAATATTTTATTTTTTACAGTTCCAGATATGTTTCCTATTTTATTTTGAAAAATATAGAAGTTGTCAAGCGATTAAATATCATTTTTATTTTAAATAAACTATTAATCTACTTTTTCTCATTTCTGAGTAACGTGATCATGTACCCCTTATGGAGGACAATGGACATGGTTTTTAGGGTTTCCCGTTGCCTTCTGCACCTCAGTGATTTTTTATACTTAAACCTATATACATTTTTATACGAATTCCCTCAGATTAGAAAAGATAAAAAATAAATTTCTTCGATATCTTATGAGGAAGTTTGGATTCTACCCTTGTTTATACCCCAGAGCATGGGTACAGGGCATGGGGTATGTAACCCTCGAGAAAAGAGTGTCGATTTACTTGGCAAAGCACTTCTTCAAGTTATTGGTTGGCGCAGTAAATGCCAAATGTGAGGACAGGTGCTCTCAGAAACTCTCCAGTAACCAGAGCTATTACTCTCCTCAACCACTGTTGATCTGCTGATATCCAAATATAATATATCATTTCATCCAATTGAATCCATCCTTATTGATATGTACATTTACATTTATACATTTTTTAGCTCAAATTTCAATTACCTCCCTCTTGTACCTATTTCCCGCATTTCAGTCTTAATTTTCATTTGACCCTAATTCGTTTCACGTATGTTGTGGATTTATTTGCAGACGCAAGTCGCAAGTACGCTCACACTAACACACATACATACAGAAAGCTCACACGTACGCGTGTGCTATTTCAATTCCCGGATCAAAAGAGTGCCGAGTGGCGCTCATTCCCTCCACGTACCGTCGGCAAAATTCCGGTAATGAAGTTCCGGAATTTTCGAGCGTTTTCGCGGCGGGGAACTCCAGCCGGCCATTGTCGGCGAATGACTGGCGGGAAAACGCGGGACTCTCCCGCACTCACCGTCTGAAGGAAATT
This sequence comes from Philopotamus ludificatus, assembly GCA_022495035.1. NCBI lineage: Eukaryota > Metazoa > Arthropoda > Insecta > Trichoptera > Philopotamidae > Philopotamus > Philopotamus ludificatus. The sequence continues at coordinate 21,320 of JAGXCT010036439.1, read as the reverse complement.
ACTTTTCTGCTTTCTCTTTTCGAGAGGTGTGTGTGGCCATTTTCATCTTCACGATGATAAATAATGCATCGCACTTATATGTAATGAACACGTGAAACTCTTACACGTAAATGATGGATAGCAATAAAAATTAGATTAATTAAATATTTTTTTTTTATTACTGAGGTCGATGATCTTAAATATGTCATTATTATCATATTTGAGTAAATTTGGAATGTATATAAAAGTTTCATCACTTATCTAGATATTCAAATATAAAGACGTCTCGCATCTGCCGTCGTAGCGAGTCGCGACGAGCGTCAATTATTACGTTATAATGATCACAACATTTTCGGGTACATTTTCCGCGCAAGTTTTCTCCGGCAAAAATTTTTCATTCCCATTATACTTCATTTTTCGCGCGAACAAAGGATAACACGAAAAGTTTTCGCCTGATATTGAATTTTCATGTACTCGCCCTACATTTTTAAGCAGCTGAAAGCTTGCTTAAAAAAGTAAAAATCGCCCGTGTCTGAAAATCCGCAGGGTTGTGCCCGACAACCAAACGTTGCCCACACCACATCGCCCCAAGACACCTGCGGTATTTACACATTTCACCATCAAGCTAAACCGATTTGTTTGTTTCCAGGATATTCCCGTATCACAAGAGGTGTCATTAAATACTTAATCAAGGATATCAAACGAGGCGGAGTGGGGGGGGACGGCAGGTGAGCTTCGCATTTCTGGCGGCTGAAAACAATAGAGGTTAGTAGATTTTCGCGATCACGTCAAAGGATTTGCACGCAAGATCGCTTCTGTGATCTTTCAGCCCTCTGAATATTTGATGAGATCGCCCCCGTGCCCAAAGGAACGTTTCCCATACCCCGATTTCCCTTTATTCCATCCACCTGTTTCGGGATTTAACACGGGTGGCCGTGTGGTGGTTTTCCAAACACTTGCTCGCAATCATAAACAACTAATCTCGCCGTGACCAGAATGTTTTCAGACGCGAGCAACAAAAAAAATGTATCGATACTATCGATTATTGATGTATTATTAAATGAAGTGTTGAACGTAGCACGTTCCAGAACATCTTTCGCTTGATGAATTACTTATATCAAGTCACGAATAGTTTCATTTCAATGCTAGCAATTCATAAGATATACTTAAATCACAAATATAACATGTGTCTCAATTTATGTATACACTTATTATATAGAAAATCACATAAAAATGTATATAGTTATTGAAACAATATATTTTTTATTTAAATATTTATTTTAATATAACTTTAAAAATGTAATATTTATTATTAATATCTCGATATTTTACATATGGATCAACTGTTATCAATTTCTCGTTGGGATGTAACGTGTAAATTCATCTTCCACATATAATCATCGTTATGAAAGTTTGTCCAATCACACGAGAGTCCCCTTTGGCCTGCCCCTCCACCCGCATAGTCCTCTTCCCTCATCAGGACCATGCTCCAATTATCAGTTCAGGGCCGAAACAATGCGGCCGCTTTGTCCATGCGGGAACAAAGCCCACGGGACAGATAATCTGGCTACAAACACCAGTGACTTTGCAAATGGAAAGGTAACCTTGTACAAGGACTCCCTCAGTAAATTTAATATGTGTCTTAAAATACGTTTTATGCCCGAGGCGCATTCCCTCCTGTCTGCCAGCATAACCGTTTTGACTACCTCGTAACATAAATATGTATTTTATCATTATTTGCATTTAATAAAATTATTTATATAATTTATTATTCCGATATATATAGACAATTCTACGTGTACGATCCCGATGAAAATATGTAAATATTTAAACATGGCCAAAGTTTCTATTATAATTAACTCGTCTCTGAACTTAATAATTCACATGGTCTAAACAAGCGCTGAAACACTGCAACAATTATACACGAGGCATGTCCATTCTACCTTATATACTTCCGCCGTCATTCCATTTCATATTAATTTCGGACGGCATTGAGGCGAACTCAGACCGAGGGCCATGTTTTAACTGAGAGCCGACACAGAATATCCATTTGATATTAATTAATTAATAACAATGTTAAGATTTTTCAATGAGGCCCTGTTTCTGATTGACATATCGCATTCGGCAATGGCCTGCAGCAGTATATCACTGCCACTTGTCACTTGTCAACTTGTGGTCAGGAAACATGGGATCCCCGGTTGAATTCGGGACCTCTTCGCCGAAATTAATTGTGTGGCAATGTCGGATAATTTATATAATGTATTCCACGAATCAATATATTCCAAATAGCAATTACTTGGTAATGGTCTGATAATGTAATTACTTTACAACACACAAATTTAATCTAACAATTTTCCAATACATTTTAATAACCTACGAAAATTAATTACACAATATTACGAAGATTTTATAATTAAAAATGTAAAAAAAAAAATATACGTACACATTATTGTACACGTATTATTTTGCTATTTTAATTAAACAATCAAATACACAAAAAACGTTAACGTAAATTTACGCTATTATTGTTAAAATTATTATATAAAAAAATGTCCAGGCATATGAAAAATCATTTATCTGTGGAAAGTATCGATGATATCATACTAATAATAAATAATTTTGAGAGTTTCCTGATGATTATCTATTTGACGTAGCCTTAATTGCTTAAAGGTAATTAAAATCGCAATATGATTATCAAGTTAACGCTACTGAGTACTCAAACAAGTGACCATTCTAAAGAATTCAGAGTGACGCTGGTGAATTTTACAAATAATATAAGCTGGAATACGGGCAGCAACGTTTTTCAGAATAAAAAATTACTGCGATGCAGAAAACGACGAAGGAAACTACTGCACTATGTATTATTATAAAAAACCATGTCCATGATCCTCCATAAAGCGAACAATGAACACGTTCACGTTCTTCAGAAATGAGGGAAAGTGGATTAATAGTTTATATAAAAACAATAATAACACTCAAGCACCCGCTGTTTTCAGGCGAAACTTACACCTAAACCCGCATCTTTTATCTACTCTGCTGATTTTGCGGCTCTATAAAATGCTAATGGCGCTTTCTATTGGAGATAATTTGATTAAGAGTAATTATGCATGAGTATAGTTATATTGAATCATTGAAATATTGATAAAATAAAAAGAATTTTGAAAATGATGATTTATTGTGCAAGACGATAAAATAATGAATATCTGTATATTTTACATAAACATTCCAAAATGTTAATTTGTTGAATAGATGGCAAATCTAAGTCGATTGGTCTGATGTATGCAAAAGTTTTCGTCCAAAATAATCCATTATTTCAGGACGGTTTTAATATAAAATAGGCCGCATATCTCATGCTCTTTACCGAAGACGTAGGCAATGAAACTGTGTTTGGTCATCAAGGCACTAAAAGAAAGCTAATGATGAATACTCCGCGTTAGTGCGGGAGCGGGTGTTTACCGTTTACGAAAATTTCCGCGCTAACGCAGGACCGGGTCCTTGAGTGATAATAATAAAAATATATATATTAGCTTCGCGACTTAAAACTAATTTAGAGTAGTTACAAAATTTATTAAATAATATTCATTTGGTTATAATATACATTTTAAAGCAAATTTTATTTTTATAAAAAAAACCTGTGGTTTTAAGCTAACATATCCTTATTAGAATCCCAACGAAGTGTCAATAGTAGTTTATCACTTACATCTATCATATTTTTTTCATAATTAAATCTAGTCGCCATCTTCGAAAGAGTTTAAAATCTAGTACAGTAATGTGGGTAATATTAAAAAAATAATTATACTTACTTTTGAATTCTGGAACCGACGTAGTTATAAAACTCTCTTATCTCATCCCTAATTTTAGATTATAATTAACAGAAACATATTTCAAATAGCTGTCTTTTTAAATAGTCTGGAATTTTACGCTTTTCCAATTACCAAATGATTAATATTGTGAGTTCCAGATGCAGAAGAACAGTTTGAGTACCAATTTAATATTTCTCAGATAATTTTTATGTATTATATATATATATATATTTATATATCCGCCATTTTTAATCATTAAGCATTTTTGGTATTTTTTAATATATAAATTGAATTTATGGACGGATAATCCGCTCACGGATAATCAAGAGTGCAGTGAATAATGTAAGCAGTTATTTTTGTCGTCGCAATAATAACTGCCTTATTATTTTAATTGTTATCTATAAAATAAAATATTAATTTAATTCTAAGATAGAGCTGAAGTAAAAATTATCTTAGTATTTCCTCAATGATATCCATCAAAAAAATTCTTTATTGAATCGTCCAATTAGACATAACCTAACCTCATTCAATTCTACTTATTACAACCATAGATATTTAAAAAAAATATAATAAATCATTTTTCAGACAATAATGTTATATTTTTTTTTATAATTGAGAGACATCTTCCCCAGATATATTGTTTTAATTAAGCGAATGGTCTAAATAATCTTTAGGTGTAAATTGTATGCATTTTTAAATTTATCTAATTATTCAAAATAATATCAAACGTACTTACTACATATAAAAAAAGTATTAATTTGTCAAAGTTACAGATTAATTGATCATATTATTTTTTATGATTTCAATATTTCTTGAATAGACCTATTGATTTAATAATAAAACCTTGTTGAATTACGACTATATATTATAATTTAAAATTTTACTATCCCATTAAACGGAATCCTGCCTGAGATAATCAAGCTATATTAGTATTACCTATTTTATTTGATTTCTATTCCTTGAAAATAAGCGCAAATAATCGGCGTCACAATTAAACGGAATCTACTAGATATATAAATGATCTCTATATTTTTTTGCGAAATTCTTTGCCTTTTCGTTTTATAAAATTAGCTTATGTTATTATTAAAAAAACAATAATAAAGTTACAAGTAATAATTTATGACATTTCACCATATGTTTCTATATGATTTATATTCCACGCCGCTATACGACTGCAGAGTTTGTATTAAAACTTTGCAATAAAACTTTTACTATACGAAGTAATGGGTGCAGTTGAGTTAGACCAGAGCGTCCTGGAACTGCTTATTGTCATGAAGCAAAAGTTGTTTGCTGAACTGCGACGACAACTTGACATTGCAAAGAATTAGCTTTGTGCACAAAGAATTAATGGATTTTTTAACAAATGATGGAACATTTCAACTTATAATTGTAGATATATATATATTTTTATTTAATAAATAATATATTTGCGATTCGCTGTGTACACAAAGCCAGATGCAATTATCCGAATTCAAATTTGGATGCTGGATCCGAGCATCGAACGTATCGTAACCCTTTCAGCGCTTATCCGTCTGATAAATGGATCCGGGACTCGACTCCGCTTTGATTGTGAAATAAAGACTTATCTGCAAAAGACTTCTTTTCTATCCGCACTGCATCTGTATTACGAAGTGGTCTATTTCGAGCGGAGGATTGCTTTGAGTCAAAAGAAGATTTACCGTATTTCAATGTGATTCGATAAGCCGTCGGATAGTAAAAGCTCTCTATATCTTCATATTTGTGTTTACCGTTAAATTTATCGAGCTTACCGTATTTAATCATAGCATATCTACGTAATAGCAGAAGTGTGTCATATACTAAATGGCGTTTTGAAATTCTAACCCGAATGCATCATTAGATGTTTATCTTTAGTGCTCTGGATCTCGGCTATTATGGGAAGCCATTTTCCTGATTTTGCCGTCATATCTGCAATTTAATCTAGCCTTAATAGTTCTATCTATAAAGCAGTGTCGTCTATTAGGCAATATTACTAAGTTGCAGCAAGATTCTAGATTAAAAGTTAATTACTAGAGATAAAACTAAACATTTATCTGCTCTATGAAATATTGATATTAGGTGGACCAGGAATTTCACTTTTTTTCAGATTTGAGTTAACATTAATTATACATGATAAAAGAACCTTCTTTATGAGACATTTCCTTGTGTAGAATTTGTCCTACATATTTTTTTTTATTTATTATTCAGGGTGAAATGTCTAAGAACGAAATCGACAACGACAAAATGCTTATATTATTTATATTTTTTTCGATGAAGGACTATGTGCAATCAAGCTTACAGAATCTATTAACAAAATTTTTAACAACAATGTCAAATATCACTTCTGATTTTGAAAGATCAAATCAAATTTTGACAAAGTTACATCCGAGCTTTTTCATACATTCTACAAATTTCGCCAGAAAATTTTATCTTCCTTTTCTATATATTTTTTTTAATAGGATCCAAAAAGTGAACAGGATGGCTATTTTAATGCAACAGGAGAAGAGAAGTAGATGCTGTAGGATAATGTTAATCGAAAAAAACAATAGATATTATAACAATAAACACTCATTCAGACGCCGAATATAGAATTAACCTTAAACAAAGTTATTTTGTGCATACAGTAAAATATTCAAAGGATGATTTAAAATTTTTAAATCCTAATGAAAAAATAACGTCTGAAGTATATTGGTGACAATTAGTGAAACTCAACCCTAAAGTTCAAGATAAAAACGTCTGAATTTAGTCAACTGAAGAGGAGTAATACTGCAACAAGACATATTTTCAAATGACTCCTGAAAAATCCATGAGCTTAATTGGAGGTTTTTATTACACTTCATTTTTATTCACCAGACCTTGCTCCATCCAATTTCCGTTTTTTTTAAATCTATCTATATTATCTATAGAGAGAAGATCGTTTAGAAAAAAAATCCAAAATGTGAATAATGCTAAATCAATATTTTAATTAAAAATCACTAATTTATCACATTGAAAATTTATAAAATAGTTGTGACCCTCAATAATGATGGTAATTATTGTGTATTTTTTTAAAAATTAAAGTTAAATGAGGTATTCAAAAATTTCTGAACTCTTGGTTTACTTAATATCCATCATCATCTGCCAGCTACAAGGCTCTCACTAGCTGAGCGAATTGGCCTTACCAGACTCTCGAATGGCAGTCGAGGCCAAAGGAACCTGCGTCTGACACGTGACATAAGGGCTCCCCTTTCATGTCCATACCTCAGGGATCCAACTCGTCTTGGTATGCGGTTTTTTGTAAAAAGTTTCCCTCTCTTAACCATTGATATTATATATTAAGTTAAGCGAGAAGTTATGTAATTTTCATACAACGACCAGAGATTAACTGATCCGTCACGACGGCTCAAAATCAGCCGCGTTGTCCTAAGATAATCTATTTATAATGAAAATAGACCCCAAGAATTTCAAGCCAAAATATTGATAAAATGTTCATCAATATCTAGACTTTTTTTACAAAAAAATGGATTATTCTAAGAATAAAAAGAATTATTCGTAATATGCTTCAAAATTTAATGAATGTTTTAATTAATATGACGCGTAAATGAAACGCACACCCGTCGATGTCCCGCCGCAGACTGCGGACACGCCGCCGGTAGACCGACTGCCAAATTCTCGCGGCATGTGTCACTAATGTTTCTATTTTTTCCTAATTGCGGAAAATAGAGGTCAATGATCATTTATAATATTTATTCATTAGATCTTTTTAGAGCAATACGAAAAGTTTGATTTATTTAGGATTTATATTAAAATAGTTATTCGATAAATGTCAAAAATTGAGGGTTCTAAATAAAGCCTATAGGCCCGGCTAGGTTAAAGAGACCCATTTGTTGAATCAAATGAAGCTACACAAACCATTTTCAATATTTATAGAGAAATCTTAAATCTTCGACAGTGCTTTGGATTGTTTTAAAAGATCGAAAGTGATTAAATTGGATGAAAAAACCAACCAAAATCAGGAAATCCTCTTAAAATCGATGATGGTACTTTTAACTAGAACCCGATTAGAATAAAACGATAAATAAATTACTACAAGACCTCGATTTTCTATGGTCAGAAATGAAGGATAATTTTAAGGCACAGAAAAAAATTAGGTGCCACGCGAACTTTCTCCAACTAACTTAAAACAATAAATAACCATATTTTAATCTTCACTGTTCAGACATGAAAACGATCCCGATTTCTTAGATTGTTACTAAGGATTGATACTGAAAAAGATTTTCTTTTTGTGTTGGATGAGATATTTAAGAAATAATTCTCTACGAATTACTAAAATCTGTTCAGATTATTACAGCAGAGGTATATTTTGCTCAATTATTAAAGGAGGTACATCAAGGATAAATCCCTAAAATGATAATATTTAATAGTTTTTGTTCAAATAAACTTTTTATCCCCACAAAAAACGTCATTTCTATCCGTTTCGTTATGTATTTTTTTTCTCCTCTGACTACTGCATATTTTGATTGAGATGAAACTATACATATGTATAGAATTCGATTTCAATCACAAGAAGTGGAGTGCAATTCGAATATTGACAAAATACTTGCCCCAGTAACATGAATGAGTGTCAACGGGAATCTACCCTCACTCTCCTCCTCGCGCCAGTCACCCCACCGATCCGACCGAACGAATGGACGTGTATCGAAGCTCCTCGACTGAAATCACTACAAAATATGGCGATCCATTTTGTGCCATAAATTGAAACGTCAAACACTTTTTGCGCCGCTTCTGCACCGCAATCCGCACATTTGTCTCGTCGTCCACCTTGCTCGCCTCGACTGCTCAACAAATTGATTGTCGGCTTTTTTGCGTCCACTGTGCAGAATGGCGACGCGGGGCCACTCCCGTTATTGCGTCGCCGGGACGCCTCGGTATTTATCGGTGCCAATCCCGGGACGTCCGGCTATAAAGAGCAAAACCCCTCCCTCCGCCCCTCCATCTGTTTGTGCAATGTTTTTTGTGTTCAATGTCTCGGACACAACGTTTATGGACTTTGCAGAGTGAACGAACGCCCCGGGAAAACAGCGTTCTGGGTGTGCTTCGTCATTTGGCGCGTTTTAAAAATCGACTGTTTCCTGGATTTATCGGGATATTAAGCAAAGCAAACAAAATGCTTCTTTTTGTTCGAAAAAAAATAACAATTTATATGGCGTGACGATAAATAGAGTCGTAGGACCAAGTGACATTGTAAAAACATCGATTGCTTCACTATCGCATGAGCACACCTATAGAACACAACCAATTTTTAACATATTTTACACAATGTTATCCTTATCTAGGCACTAAAGATGGGTTAATCCTTTTATTACAAGGACCACGCTATAGAAACCCGTTCTATAGAAGACCCGTACAGAATTTGGAGGTTTTTTAATTGTATATTGTAAGTTAAACATAATCAATACGTCTGTAGCGGTTATTTCACTACGCGCGAGATGATATCCTGCGCTTTAATTTGAATTTAAGCCCCCTAGCGGGATCTAGTGACATCATTGACGATCAGTAGCACCACGATGACAAGAAGTCCCACTGTCGGTCAACCCCTGTCTCTCTGCCCCCGGCGGTCATAGCGTTAAGACGTTCCTGCATTTCTCTCCGGTAAAATGTAGCCTTTATTGGCCACGTGCTACATCCGGATGCCGCCATGACTTCCTCTCGTTTTCCTAATGGCAATCTTCATCGACACCGTATTATTACTTTTATTATTAACAATTGACAGACGCGCTGCACTATTAACCCTTTGTACTCGACTGCCGCCATAGAAGCGGCATCGATTGCTGACAATACCATCGTTGGCGGTATTGAAGACTTCAAAAAATGTCAAGTGCAAAAGCTTAATATATACCAGACGACGCTTAAAAGGAGACCCTGCAGATCCTCAGACACCGGACCCATGCTGTGGCTGTCCCTATCTAAGACACATGCAGGGAGACTACTAGAAACTACTATATAAGAGACTGTCTTTAATCGTTTTATTAACACCTACATAAAAGCCAAAATAATGACATAAATTGATTAGCGATAGTTCTGCAATCGATTGTCTTAATATTATTTTTTGGGGATTTTTCATATCTTCTCCCTGTCTTTTGTAATACGAAATAATTGCAGACCTCCCTAACCGATCTAGATGTGAGTTTTCGCAGAGGAACGATGATGTCTTTCTACTCAACCGTTGTTTTTATTTTTTTCTATGCGAATTATTTAATTTTGTGACATTTTACTGTGTGGCTCCATTTCATCGGCAAACTACTATTTCTACTATTTCTAACGCTTCTAACTAGTCATTGTTTGCACCTAATACTTGATATTTAAAAAAAATCTTATCTATTATGTTTGTATATACACTGAATCTATTTACACAGTAATTTCAACATTAAAATAAATAAATCCCTTATATTATAATCAAATGATCGACAAACTCATTAATTAAAAGAGTCAAATATTATTAATACAGGAGCAGATTAAAGTTTTTTGGTAGCCAAATATCTTTACAAGAAGAGTACTCCTATATTAAGAAGTTAGAAAATTCTATATTTATTAAAAAATAATACATAGCAATAATAATAACCATATTCATTAATTGAATAAAGTCAGGATTTAAGTTCTTAATAATAAGAGGTTCTCTAAATTCATTTTTGATAACCAATGTTATGGCTTGTAGGAAAAAATTATATTGATACGATAATGTAAGTTAACTGTGACTGAACTAAATTAGTAGTAGGATAGTTGTAGGACGAAAAGTATGAATTCAGGGGTTTCTTTATAACACTGGCCGGAGGTATGTAAGAGGAAGAGAACCATTACTTAATATAGTTAGTTTAGGAATTAGATAATTTAATGCCATATATCTTGCGTTGAATAAATAATTATATAAAATTTCTCAGTGTCGTGGTTTGGCACTGGGGAATTAGTGTGAGAGACTCATTCCCCTTGTATTTTTAGAATCGTTATTAAATTTTTATAAGGGTTAACAGAGCTTTATCAATTTGGATTTTATCTGTTATGCCATCCATCCACTGTAGTTAAATAAATAAATAAACAAGAATTGTGGTAGTAAAAAAATGTTCGTATTAACATATTAAGCTGAATATAGAAAGAATAGCATATGCTTGTTTTTTAACTTATTTTATGAGTCAGGAATACCCATAAGCTTTAAAAATCATCATGTATTATCTAGGTTTTCCAAAGTAGAATACTTGCACTATAAAATAAATTTTCCTTTTTTAAATATCACCGTTATCGTTCAAATTTAAAGCTCTATTTATAAAAAGGCGTTTTAAAGCAATGTCAATATTAAAGCGCAAATCTCAAACCTCAAAGAAGTGCTTTTATCATATTTAAAATTATTGTTTTGAAATAGCAAACCTCAAGCTTAGCAAGCTTGAAAATTGATTTATTTTAAAATCATGTGGAATATGTTTTATTCAAATTGAATGACTCCTTACATCGGAAAATATGTGTCTTCCTTTTTCATGTATTTAAAGGATTAAAGATCCCTAGAATTCTTTCCTAATTTTATAAGACTTCAGAGTGATTTATGTAAAAGCAATAATAGATTATACATCATTCTTTAGGCCGAAAATTATTGAAAAACCTTAGAAAACCAGTACGTTGTGGTCGTTCAAATTTTCTTCTACCTTCACAAGAAAGGATAATAAAATAAAAATTTAATCTGAATATTAAATGATAAGGATTTTAATATTTAGATATTTATTTAATATTCCAGTGACATTTTATATTTTCCTAAATATACACACGAAAATATTTTTTTATATATTGTTACGCAAAACTACAGTATAACTCAACTTAGTCATAATTAGGAATAATCATCAATTACATTTTTATCTGACGCAATCGTTTTTTTAATAATCTATCAAAATATCGTGAAATCGTTACAGATTTATGAACTATGTAGTATATAATCATTATATTCGGAGATGACCTATTTTTATTAATTTTTCGACGTAAATGAATAATAATTTATCTAACAAAACCCGTGTTAATGTAGATACGTGACTTTGAACAAATTAATTATATATAAAAATCACATTTAACACGAATAAATAACATCTATAGCTAGTAAAAAAAAGCTTTCATAACAAAACTTTGCGTGACCGTGTGGAAAAACTGCGTGTCAACACTCCTTTTAATATAACAAAAAAAATCTGTGTATTATTTCGAATGAATAAGAATAATATATGAAAAGCTCTTATTCAGATCATTAAATTTCATAATTGCACCTGTACAATTTTATTTAAAATTTCGCAGAAACACCAGTTTTTCACAATACTATTTAAATTAAATTCTATTTTTAAATCCGCCTAGATGAATACAATTTTTTTCGCCCGTTCCATTATTCTGTATTGTTTGCCATTTTCCCATTTCCTTCAGCCCATTCAGCCAAAACAACGCACGTGCAAAACGGTCTCGCTAGCCCGCATTACACGCTTGTAAAAATTTTAAATAATTACATAATTACAATGTAACCTTTTTCTTGACACAAATGTCAGACTTACGAATTTCGCATACAATGAATGTGAATATATTCCATTTCCTCGTTACTTTCTTATCGCAGTCGGCCCATTGGCGTTGCGTGTACACTGCCATCAATCTTGGCCATGAAATGAATATGATTATTTGGTGCCGCCATATGTCGCGATTTGAATAATTTCAGGTTGTCATTGTAATTTCTAATACTTATGCAAATATAATTGCGTTGGCCGTTTTAATGCGGTTCTTAAAGTTTTGATCCCTGTCCACTGCACCGTGAGCGATATTACACTAAAAGTTTTTGCATATATTACCGTCTGAAAACGTGATACGGCTATAAAGTTATAAATATAGTGAAAGCAGTAAAAATCCACTATATTTAAACGTTATATTTTTTAAACGTTTACATTATATTTATGACAAACACAAAAATGATTTTTATTGCATCATAAAATACATAATATTAGGGGTAGTGAAAAAGAAAAGCATTATTTGATCAATCAGTCTCAAAAACTATATTCATTTTTCAGTACTTTTCTTGTAAATACATTTCGTATAAAATTAAAATACGATTAAATGTAATGTTTAACGTTGTTAGGGTTATAATTTTTTAATACCTATAATACATTTAAACACCTAACATATTATTACAGTGAAATCCTGTTTTTACGTTTTGAAGCGACTAATGAATTTTTAATCAATAGCTGGATTTTTTTATCTAATCAATATTACGCGTAAATAACAACAGTCTCGCCACAGACTATTCTTTAGCAGCTCGTGTCACTCGCATTCGGCAAATCGTACCGGATGCGAGCGAGAAAAATATCGCCGTCAACAGCAGTAAATATTGTGATTTTTTTTTTCGCAATTAATAATATTAATTCTTTAGACTTTTTTAGACAAAAAGTTTGTGACTATCAAAAACTTGGGGTCCCCAACATACCCCATCGGCACGCCTAGGTTAAATGCTCTTGAAATATAAACCATACAGAGATTTTTATATACCAATCCTGATTCGGGAATGGTTTTTATTTTTTTGCCCTATTTTATTACTAGTTAAAATGCTTCATAATATTAGTTTTTGCGTTGGAAACATTCAAGCCCTGATCTAAACAGTAGATTATATTATTTAATGCTTTCTTCGGAAGCTTTTTGCTGAAATATGTTATTCTTTAGAGTTATACTCTATGATAAAAAAATATAATTCCATTTCAAAGTATAAGAAATCTTAAATGTGACACACAAAAGTAATAATTTTCTATTGGTAAGTCTTCCTATATATTTTCTATAATACTTGATAATAAAATGGACTATGTTTTATTATGTTTTTTTTATAATTTTACAATGTCAGTGATTCTCAACATTTTTTTTATTTAAAAAAGTCATATTTGTAATTACATTTAGTACAAAATCTTTAATTTTAGGTTTCTTCCCTGTCTTTACATTTAGTGTAATTATGTCGAATAGCCGTATAAAAAATTCTTACACAACTTGAAGGATTTTCGGGAGCATTCCATGAAACTGAGCGTTTATCTCTCGTAAATTGAGTTGCGTCCACCAGAGTCAAAATCTTTGTTTGTGACTTCTTCGTCATCGCTCTTAATAAAAACGTTATATTTATTTTAATTGACTAATTTATGCGACATCTTAATGGGTTTTATTTTTCTTAAATAATTTAAAAAATCACAAGACCAATTAGGCGACTTATTTTTAGGATATAACCAGTACTATAAAAAATCTTTGTTTTGCTTCACAGGTACATAATGATTCTTGGAAATGCTAAAGTAATTTTGGAATTCGAAGCCAGGCACAGCTTTTATTCAACGAATGTTTTTTTTATTGTTTATCATATTTTTTTCTAATCTAAAAATATATGATAAAATTAAAATAACTTAAAAATATTATTGTTAAATCTATGTAGTATTTATAAAAGAATAGGTAATAATATTTTATTTGAAATTTAAAGCATGCTATTTAAAATAAAGAGCTAAGAGTGTGGCGTTGTGATTTTAATAAATTAGAAATATTTCTACAATAATATTTTTTTTACTATTCTTGATCCATAAATATCCGTTTTGCCCTTTGAAAGCTTTTAAGGCAACTTTTTTAATCTTATTGCATTTTAAACGTTTGAATTTATAAACGATTGCGATAATTTAACTTTAGAATAGAGAAGGTCTGCAATTCATATAAGAAAATTCTGCAGCATATTAATTTACTCTGTATATTTTTTTTATAATATTTGTATATAAACGAATATTATAAAAAGCTCAAAGAGATTGGAGAGGCGATATTAAATAATAAAATTACTTAAATAATATTTGCAATGTATTACTATATTAAATAGAGAATAGAGATAATAGCAACGATAAAAATAATGTGTAAAAATAGTATTTAAATTATAAAAAAAGATAAATCGTTGCTTTGTAATAGCTTTTTATATCACGTAAGCTAGAAGATTTCTATTTTTTTTTTTTTTATAGTCATGCTTTAGACATGAGGTATCGACGATCGAAATAATATATTGAAAAACGTCTATTTGTATTAAAATTTTTCATTGATTTTCACGACATGCAAATTTTATTATACTCTGTTCGATAAAAACGCAAAATTTATTACGCTCGTATGCTCTAAAATTATTCACATATTTTACGCGATACACAAGTTCAAGGATTTCCCCATTGAATAATAACTAAACACACAAACGCTGACATTATCTCTCGCATATGGATTTTTTGTTCCCGGCATCGACGTGAAATTTATTAATTTTTCACAGCAAATTTTCCACTTATCGTCACGATTTTTCTGCTCACAAAATTGCCCCGATGACCTCGCACATATTGATTGTGACAGTGTAGAAAAAAAGAAGGTCTCTAAAGGGTTGGGGGTCAACACAAAAGTGCCTATCAATCATATCGTTGCCACTATCGCACGCGAAAAGAAATTTTTACATACATTTTCTTTTTTTATATTCTCGTTTTTCTATTTTCCTACATCAAATATTGAAACAACGCGAATATAATAAATTTGACAATATTCGGGTGCCGGGGTGTGCGGTACGTGTTTTTTTCGGTATTGCGCGAAATTTTAAATTAAATATATGGAGATGTTTGAGGAAGTCGATAGAAATAGATACGGAGCATGTTCGATTCCGGAATGAATGTAAATTTTCCTTTGTGAATGCCAACATCAAAGTGTAAAAACTGCAAACACGAATAATATATAGACATGGGAGGATGGATACGCAAAGCAGAGCGAAATATTTCCTCCGCGCGCTATCCGGCGGCGTGGGGCGCAATTGTCCGTGTCGCGTCCCGCACGCGTCCGTGCGTACGCAAATTATTGTTTACAAGGGCGCCTCATCACAGGAGGTCAAATCCGATAGGGGTTTTGTTTTTGGATTCATCGCTCATAACCCGGAACAGCACGTCGAGGTCGGATCCCGTGTAAACGCTGCCGCCCGCGTTAATCACAAAGTGCGTGCGGTCAGAAGTGAAAAATTAACTTTGCCGCAATTTATATGCCCTACGAAATTACCGCCCGCCGGATATTCGAGGGTCAAAAATACACAAACTCTATTGACCCCCCCCCCTCTGTGGCTATTCAAATTTATTCGGATTTTCAAATGGAATGCGAATGGTTAATACATTGCGATAGACATAGTTATTGCAGCAGCTGCTGGGATTAGATTGCGCATTTTAAATTGGCTAACATTTTCACTAAACCATATCAAAATAAACATTTATTATATAAATAAATAATACCAATATCAATCCTGAACTGAAATAATATTAAAATTAACCAGTGTCGTGGTTTGACACTGGGGATAATATTCGTGTGAAACACCCCTTGCATCTCTATTGAATATTTATTTGGGTGAATAACGCTTTGGAATCGATCTGTTATGACATCCATCCATCGTAGTCAACATAAATAAAATAAAATAAACTTAATTAAATATATAAAATCAATAGTATTTTTTGTTGTTTTAGTAAATATAATTATTTTACAGAAACTCTGCGCACTTTAATACATCAAATTTAATGATAAATAATGTTGATTAGTCGTTTCAATTAATTTTAATTCTTTTCAGAACACTAAACAGCCTCTCATCTTCTGCTATACTCACAGACAGATGTAAAAAAAATCAGAGCATACTTTATATATTAAAAAATATGTTTGTGAAACCCATGGGGATGATTTATAAAAAAAAATGTCGGTTTCGTGCTTAGTTTAGAACTGGTTCTCTAAACACGCTTCAGCAGTATTAGTTCTTTTACAATTTTGATATTTCTCTAGCAATAATTTTTCCTTTTGCGGATACTTGAAAAATGCATTAGTAGTAGTAGAAACATTAATAATCGTCACAACTCATAAATATAAAAAAATATTAAAGAAACTCAATAATTATAATATATCCCATTTGAACTTTAATTTTTTTTTTTATATATAAAATTGATTATTAAACATTTTTGTTTAAAAATAAGATCAAATCATTTTTAATTCTTCGTCTTAATGTCATTGGCGGTTTTTTTTATGTGTATATTTTTCACTCGCAATAACAAGTTCTAACTTGCGCGTAAACTTTTTGACATGCACTGTAGAAGAAGGCCTGTCTGGCGAGATAACGAATAATCCGTCAATTGATCTCGTGTCCCACGCGTAATCAAAAAAATAATTAAATTTTAATGAAACTTAAAAAATAATCATTTTTTCGTTTTTCCTTCACATTTATGAAGAAAAGACTTTCATGTTTTTTTCCTAACTTTATATGACATCATTCTACATCAAATATTCTTATACCGATCCGTCACGACGACTCGAAACCAACGCTGGCCGATGTATAGAATGTATAAAAATAAACGCAAAAAATTTTACTCAAGAATCAATAAATTCTTCTATAATACCTTGACATTTAAAAAAAAAACACATCGCACCCGTGCCATTGTATGCGAATACAAAAAGTTTGGATCATGTAGAATTTATATTGAAAGAGTTATTCGAGAAAAACTTAAGGTCCCAAATAGATCCGATTGGCACGGCTAGGTTAAAAGATTTTTTTGATGTTATAACTCTGGTATAGTATACCCTCGCTGCTATAAAGGGGTCTTCTATAACGAGTTCAATGGTACCTCCTATAGCGCTCCCTTCTATAGCGGTAATTTTTAAGATTAAATTATATATTTCGTATATATCGTTTAGTTGACAATAAAAAATAATACATGACATCGACATTAAACAAAGTCATTTAACATATGCGAATTGAAAAATTGTCGACGTATTAATTTCGTTAAATTAACAAAATAAATATAAAAAGCTCTCTTTCCAAATTTTGTATAAGTGCTCTTGGTTTCTATAACGCGGATTTTTTTAACGTTATCCTGATTTCTTTGTTATAGAAGATCTAAATATATTTTAGGCCAAACTGAGACATAAAAACACATTCAAATTTTGAAAAGCAGAAATCTGTATTTCTGCAGTCTTATTTAATTGATTTCATTTCAATCAGATCAACATTTTATTTTATAGTGTCTGATTTCACAGCTTCTAGCTTTGCTGGCGATCTTGTTTTTGAAACATTGAGTACGGAATAATATGCTAAATATTTAAAACTTAAAATTTCGCCTTAGAAATAATAAATTTTCTCGATAATACTAAAGAGAGTTATTGTTTTATGCAAGATTTCCCCGAATCGACTTCATTAAAGTATGGTTTCTGCAACTAGAAATTGTAAAATTCCTACTTTAGCACAAAAGGACTGTTATTGCAAGAACGTTATACTATTCTGCCATATTTTTATACTATGATTTTTGTATTTTATTCTGCAATCATCACAAAAAATTTAGTGGTGAAAATCAAAGAAAATGCTATTAAATTCTTTCACATATAATTCTTATCCATTGGTTAGTTTTTAATTTGTTTAATTTTGCTTTGGCTTTATATTATTATTTTTCGAACATATATATTGCCAAGTTGAATCCACGAATATTGCAAGGTCTAATAAGCAACAATCCCTTCTGTCCTCCTCTCTAAATGACTCTATTTTTGAGTACACATATATTTATTTAATGAATTTTTTTGATAAAGTTAAATTTGGCTTCGTAACGTGGCATAAATCCATATCAACAAATGCGCCCCGACAAATGTGTCTAAGATAAATCACCGTTATTTAAATATATAGATACAATATGCAATATAAAAATATAAGAAATATAATAACTGTATTTTTCTAAAAAAAATATAAAAATCATCAATCGAGTCACAATTTTGAACATATAATATTTTAAGATAAGTCTAATATGCCTTAGTGGATTTTCCAAAATAATATAATTAGCATTTCTAAAACATACCAAGATGAAATATACCATATTGTCTTGTCTTACCCCCGTCTAATCCAATAGGTCGCATACATGCTCAAGAAGATTGACTTTGATTTATTGACACATTATTTATTGTTGTATTAATTTTTTTAGATCAAAGTTAGTTTTGATTTTAAACACAACGTTGACATGTCTTGTTTTTCTCAAAAATTTTCAGAAAATAGTCAGACACTATGCCTTGTAGCGATACTTTATATTAATATATACACTTTAAATATTATTTTTTAAACTGAATTTCAAAGATCAAATAGGATAAAATAGATTTGTCTAAGATACATTTATAATATTACATTCCTTTCATTCCGATTATGTTATTCGATTATCTAAATCTTAATAATATGATAAGATACGCATTTGAAAATATATATAATATGATATCGATGCTCAAATGAAAAATTATTCAAAAACTTTTCAATTTTTTTCATAGCATACGAGCGTAATTTTTTTTCTCGAACAATATCAATAAAACTTGTCAAACTTTTTCGACATCTTTTCATAGCCTCATTTGTAGAAAAAGATGATTGATTAACAGTTTGCTGTACAATGTGGCATAGCTTAACCGGCCAAGTGATATTGTCTCGTTGTGGGCATTGTGTGTGAGGAGTGAGCGGGGTAGCGAGGTAGCCGGGGGATGAGGGCTCGTTATTCAAGGATTACCCATCGTCATGGGAACTGGGACAAGATGGAAACAATGAGAGGCAATCATGGAATCGCTTGCCGGCGACTTGGTGCCCATTGTTTTGTTTTGTTTTAATTCTGGACGGTGCCTTCCGGCGATGGGGCCGCTATTAGGGCTAAGTCCCCCAAACTGGCGTAGCCGACTATGACGCTACTATTTTGGATAATAGCTATCTCTATAGGAGAACATGGAAATATTTACTAATCTGCCCTTGGTCGTTTCGGCGTATAACCAAACATCGAAAAGTTGCACGGAATTTCCATTGGGAAATTTTACGCTACTATTTTATATATAAATCATTTTTATTACATCAATGTTTAATATAAATATTTTTAATGGAATTTATATGTCTTTGAGTGAATCAATTTGATAGAGTATAAATTTCATCTCAGTGGATGGCGCAAAAAAAATATAGAGAATTTTCTCGGTAGTCCTAACGCGACGTTTGATCGAGGTATTTTTTTTTAAAAGAAAACCTGTAGAATAGTCTGGGATCAATTGTAATAATTTATGAGGTAAATCGGAATACTTTAAAAGACGGGATTTCTGAAATTCGTTTCTACACGAATACTACGTTAAAACTGTCGCATCATCATGAATATTTCATTTAAAAATTAGATTTGTTGTAATTAAAATATTATTTTAGTGATAAATTATATGAACAGGATCCATTCGATTTCTTTATGAATTTTCCTTTGAAATCAAATGATGTCGATCAATAAATATGTAATACATGTAGCAATTCCTCTCAATATATAACATAGATATTGAATGGAGTTTTGTTAATAAATTAAGCGTGTAAGCATCTTTTATCGAGGGGTAGCCGCAATAGCGGCCACCTCCATATTTCATATTCCATATTTACACGGACCATTGTACAGTGGCCATAATGGAGTACTTTCGGTGGCCATTGTGGTCGAGTGCAAACAACATGGCCGCCAGACAAAAGAATAAATAGCGTTTATTAGAATCCCCCGCCGTATTTATGGGACCAATATCGGGACGATAGCCGATCTGCGATTTGCCGATAGTTGCCAGTACAATTGACAGGGGCCCTTTGTGCTCTCTTTTCAGCGCCGAAAACAATTTATTTTTTCGATGGTTCCGTGTTGATTTGTGTGGCAACGTGGCGGCCCATGGGAAACACCGTGTTGGGTTTTGTTGCCTTGTTGAATGGCAGGGACGCTTGTTGCCGCAATAATGCGCTTAAACAAACACTAATAATTTTTTGTTCATTATTTTTTATTTCATTCACGTAAACATTATGAAAATATGCGGAAAATTTTACTAATAGACTAGTATATAATATTTTAATTTTCATATATTTATTAGGGGTGAGAACCCGAAAGAAATCGCTTATTTTTACCTTAAAGAAACAATGCCTGTAAATTGTTTTTGCTTAGAATTATTGTTTAGCATTATTTATACGAAATAAACTTTATATCATTTTTATGGGTAAAATGTCGAAGCCAAAAAAGGACACATTCACCTTTTTTGTCAACCGGGGCTTGAATAGCAAAACCACTGAAGCTATTAAATAAATTTATAGTAAAGTATTAACAACATTTAGGTGTAAATTTAGCCTTCAATCGATTAAACCTTGAAATAAAAATATAAAAGATGCACCTGAATCTAGACGACCTTCCAAACTTAAATAAGGCATATTGAAATCTATGGTAATAAAAAAAAATCAGAAGTTAAACTGGGAGGTTCTGCCACACCGTGCATATTCCCTAGATTTTCTTCTTTGAATTACTTACTCTTCAAGTTCATTGAGTAGACATTAAAAGAAAAATGTATTTGAAATATAACTAAAGTCAAAAACGACTCGAACGAGTATATTGATTCAAAACCGAAAAGCTATTTTAAAAAAGGAATTAAAAAGATACAAGAATAATGTTTTTTGATTTTTCGTTAAAAATCGTTTCTAATAAGTTATGTTTTACTATGTAAGAAATA
>JAGXCT010036438.1:6880-44533 GCA_022495035.1 Philopotamus ludificatus | reverse complement strand
TGGTCACGTTCCTCAGACATGAGGGAAGTGGATTAATATCTTATAAAAAAAAAAATATAATAATATGTAATCGCTTCACGACACAAAAAAAAAATACGATTACGATTACGATTAAATTGCGGTTTTACAATTTTTCAGCTTGCGTTGCAATTTTAAAGCTCGATCAACATTGTAGTCATCAACGAAATGTTTTTCCAATTTTCCGAGGTGAGAAGATTATTTTTCTGCTTCACAATCATTTTTCATAAATTCGACGAGATTGAACTGGGGAATTAGCATAAATATGTGCCGCATAAAAAACTCGAATATAAACATATAGTAATACTATTGTGACTGTTGATTTAAAATGCATAGATCGATCAGTAACGTATCTTCTCAGATTTTATATCTTTTATCGCCGGAACACAATCACATGCGAACGACTAACAAGTTAAATTCTACGTTAGTTTGTGCGAAAGGAAGATGGTGTGGCCATCCACAATACAAACAATGAAGATGACAATAAAATGTATATTTAGAAACGAATAAAGAGAAAAAGAACGTGTTTTTTTATGAAAGAATTTAATGAAAGCCAATTATTTTCTTATTTTATGATGTACATGTTTGTATGTACATAAATAGATAAAAGCATCAACAAAGACATTAAAACGCATTAAAAGAGACATGACTACACGTATGATATCTATGTTAATTAAATTATACTATTATACTATTTAAATTATATAACTTATTACAAAATAAAAATCAATCAAAAAAACACACGGGTTGAGTAAGCGAAGTTCTGCTTTTAGAACCGGAAGAATCGTTGGAAATTAAATTAACGGAAAAATTGAATCGAATTAAATTGCAAACAACTTTCTAAAAATAGAATTCATAAATTTTAATAGCAATTCGCTATACATTAAAAATATATATTTGCAACAAGTCGAGATTTATAGAAAACTCCTGGCGCTTATTCTAATTTTATACGACTATAAAATCATTCGGAATGATCGTAAATATTGTTTAATGTAAATTCATATATTTTGTTAAGATTGATGATCATCCAGAATTATAATTTCATTCTTTAATTTACACATATTTTCATTTAACTAAGAGAAGATATTATTACTGAAAGGATATAGAGTAGCCGTCCGTAGCTTAAATCCTCTATATATTTAATAGTTATGGATGCTCGCTTTATCATCTGACCCATTTAAAATCCATTAACATCATCATGAAAATCATCACTAATGCACAAATCTGATTTTTAATTATTAAATAACGAAAATAAAATTTATACATATGACAATAATAAAATTAAATATATAGTTAATAAGAATGTCAATATTTTCCCACATTTT
This sequence comes from Philopotamus ludificatus, assembly GCA_022495035.1. Classification (NCBI taxonomy): domain Eukaryota; kingdom Metazoa; phylum Arthropoda; class Insecta; order Trichoptera; family Philopotamidae; genus Philopotamus; species Philopotamus ludificatus. The sequence continues at coordinate 43,190 of JAGXCT010036438.1, read as the reverse complement.
AAATATTTCCACTACTGAAATTTAAAAATATTTTCCATGCTGAAAAAATGAGACATCTACATATTTTTATATTAAATAATTGTGTTTTTCAGCCAACCTCTTAATTTTTAATTACTTCTGATGGTTATGTATACTTTTATTAAAAGAGTTCAATTATTTTTTCATAGAATTAAATGAAAATATTTCATCAATAGCTAATTATAATTAATAATAATTAAATAAAAAAAAAATACAATAATCATTTCCTAAATCCTGTATGCTTCATTTGAGACCCAGCTTCGTCGTATATGTAAGATATCTCTTGTTTTATACTTCAAGTGCCTTCCCATATTTTCAAGAGAATATCAACATCAATTCTTCCTTACATAATAATACATAATTTCATCCTTTCTCAATAATTTTATAAATTTTCTAACAAAATTAATACTTAGATACGCATTTCCCGGAAAAATAAAAGAAAATATAAAACTTTCTCTCATTGTACCGTACTAATCTTTTCACCTCCATTTCAAGCAAGCAAGTGCAATATTCTGATACAATTTTAATGAGCTCTTTCGTCGGGGTAGAAATTTCCCGTATTTTTCCGTATTACCTATACGATTTGGCGACAAGAACTAATATATTACTATGCCGTTGAAGTGAAAGGAAACAGTGTGCAGAACCTATACATTTGATCGAACTCTTAAGGATGCATCCATAGGCAAGATTAATTTTTAATTACGACGTTTTATTATGTATTATTAAAATGGCCTTCTAACCTGAATCGGGTCGTTGCCACCTAGAGAACACTACGTGGTCTCCGCCGGTCTTGGGCTTCTTCTATCCATCCAAGCACCCGCAGAAGCATCCGTCTTAAACGTGAGGCCAGGTTCGCGCTTGTTGTCCTCCAGGTTAACTAGTCTTCTCGAATATGAGTCAGATCGCCAGCTATACGCCCGGGAGCCAAACTGTCAACGCGAAGATTTTGACAACAATAATCGGACGTAGTTAGGGCCGAGTCGTAATTACTTTACCATCTGATCGGATGTTACAAGCACCTCCAGTGGCATGGATAGTGACCTGGGCTTCTCATTGTTCCGTAGAATCTACGGAATCAAGATTGCGCCTAACTGCGACAACACTCAACTCCATACGACACTCAACTCCAAGATTGGTTAGAAGTTTAGGCAGTTTTGGATCGTCGTTGATTTATTTTAGCTTGTCTTGCGGTAAGCCTATTATCCCTATTATATGTATATCCTCTTTTTCTTCGCGTGCCTTGTCCGTTTTTCAAGATATGCGATCTACTAGTCTTTGTCTTAAATATTGTTCATAAATATGCCCATCATTAACGAATCATTAGAAACAAATCTGAAGTACGATCGAATTCTTTTATTCCAGTATCACCTAATTTTAAACGCTAGGCATTTTAAAGAAAAGGGAAGGTCTAGTGTAACTAATAATATAAAGGCCCTTCAAAATTATACCATTGAATTTTCTACTTGTCCTAATTTCTATCTCAGAGTTTGTTTTAAACTCCGTTCCGTTTCGCCTTTCTCTATATTTTCTCTATATCTCTAACATTTTGATTTGCCAAGTCAAGGCAGCATCTTCTCCTGAGCCCTCCCCCTCCCCCCCCCTCCTTCCTGATAAGCCCTTGTGCTCAGACTATAATAGTAAATAACTCATTTGTTGTTCACTTGCGGGGCATCCGAGACGCTGGACATCTCTAATGCCTTCTAAACATTTGTTTTATTCATTTTTGACTTGCCAAAATAAACTGTACTTTATTTCACTTTTAACATAACTGTGGCTATTTGTAACCGCAAGTTTTGAATTTTTCTTGAATAATTCTTTTAATATAAATTCTACATGTCACAAACTATTTGTATTTGTCTAAAAAGTCTAAAGAATAAATATTATAAATATGTTTTTCTCACTCGCATTCGGTACGATGTGTCAAGTGCGAGTCAAACGTATACTAGTGACAGTAGCGAGAATTTGGCGATCGGTTAACCGGCGGCGAGTCCTCAGTCTGCGGCGGGACATCACCGAGTGCGCATCTTATATATGCGTCATATTGATTAGCAAAAAAATCCAAAATATCAACTAAATTATGAGGCAAGAGGTTGTTTTCGAGCCGTCGATTATAAGCAAATTTATGATATAAAAAATAAACTGACGAACAAGATAATACAAAATTAATTTAATGATGTTTATTTCACCGTAACACAAAGTAAATAAAATGAGAGTACAGTCAGCCCTCCTATAACGTTTCCTTTAAATCGATGTTTTCCACTAAATGCTAATATTTACAAGGACTAATTAAATATTTTGTAAACATATAATACATTGCCGAATGAAATAAAGATATAATACTCTTTGATTGACCAAGAGATTTTGTAGAAAACAACAATTAAGAAGAAACGTTAAAGGAAGGCTGACTGTATATGAAAATATGGATTTCTTTCTGGATAACCTATGCATGCGACAAATACTATAAGAACCGATTGACTGCTTAAAATTTTTTTTATAAGACAGCACTTATGAGGGTTGTATGGATTTATATTAATCGTTTTCATGAGGAGCGTATGTAATAGTTCAATACAATTTAAACTCACTGTTTTTAGCACTAGCGATGAATTCAAATACACCTCTTCCCTCGACGATGAAAAAAACTGGTTATTTAAAAAAAAATATTCATTTGTTTATTGATTCAACTGACTATTTAAATTAATACAACGCTTTGTGGGCAATTTAAATACGGAAACGTATTCTTATAAATGTATAAGTACGTTTTGTAGTAATACTATAAATTATCATGATCGAATAATTATTTGTTTGTTCATTTAAAATGTTAAAGAATGGAACGGTTTCAGCATACATTTCTAAATTAACCAATAATACCCCACTCGCGTACGTTCAATGCTTTTTGGGTAATCTCTTAAGCTTATTATGTTCTACGTGTACCTTTCCAGATAACCCTCAACTCGAATGAAAATACTCCAAACTCTTTTTTAACCCTATTAAAAAATTCATTCAACTTTGTAAATTGACAAATTTATTTTGAAAGTTATATATTATATGTACTACTAGCATAACAAATTCGTAAATGTTTTTTCTACTCGAGTAAATTAAGATGGTCATCTATAAATCCTCTATAAAATATGAAATTTGGTTCTTATGTTTTATTACAAAATATAAAGAAAACGGGGTCAAACAATGAAAGTGATGAACCGGAAACCGAATAATCATAAATAACAATTTTAGTATCCTGAAAGGGCATGTGGTTTTGCCCAAACAAAATTGCATCATTCACGTAAATGGATTAGGCAGCTTTAGGATTCTTGGGATAACAATCGAGCGAATAAATTTATTTGAACAAAGCAATATACACGTTTCTACACTCTTATCATATTGTGGATTAATTTATTAATAATATTTACGCATCGAAAATCTATTATTATTAATTGAAATTTTGTTTTAAATCAATTAAGAATTCTTTATGTAATTATTTCCCCGATCCGGGATGCTAATAACCGGAGAAAAGTAAAGATGTAACAACTGTATATTATCTACCCAAGGTCTTTATCAAATCCAAAGTATTATTTATGGTTTTACTTTTGTACCCGCGGGCGATTTCAGATGATTAATAGAGCCTCTGCCTTTGTGCCCAACTTCTGCAATACCTTTAAATTGTGATCAATACAACTTGACTGCGAACATCTATTAATATCTTAAGTATTGCGATATTATAAATATTTGACATCGAAAATTAATTAACCTGTATATAAACTATTTAGATGATTATCATTATAAAAAAATAATACAATATTACAATTTTTAAGAATAATTTGCAAGATAATTTCACTCTCAAAAAAGCAATTTATTTTAACAAGGGGAATACATTTGTATAAAATATACTTTTACGTTATAAGTTATTTTTTTTCTATAAACAACATTTATTTTTGTTTGCTATATGAGTAATAATTTGTTTAGATTGTTTTTATTTTATTGAATTTGAATTTATTTTAATAATTCGTGAAATGAGTATGATCATGTTTATTGGACTTAAGACCAACAACGTCAGTGACAGTTAACTGTCATTTAGGTTAGGATGGAAGGTTTCTTGAACACGCAAAATTTTAAGTGTAGGTCAGTAAGTTTACATGAATTTCATGTTTTATTGCTGCTTTATATATCTTTGATTATTTACGATATAAATACTCGAGGTTATGTATATAATGGAATTCACTAATATTTACAATGCTTACTCCACAATTACCTTTATTTATATTAATGCCATATTATTTAATTCTAGAGTAAGTTCCGTTTTAAATAAAGATGTAACACAATATGGAAAAATGTTCATGTTTGATGGCAAAGAGGACACTTGCTGGTGTTCGGAAAATGAATCACCACAATGGATTAACATACAATGGGATACAGCTTTGCCAATTTCATCATTTCAAATGCAATTCCAGGTATATAAGATAAAAAAATGCTTATTTTATCTAATGATATTTTTTTCTTAAGTAAATTTGCAAATTATTTTTGATTAAAGGGAGGTTTTGTTGGGCAAAACTGCGAAATTATAATGGTGCATGAAGATGGCAGTAAAGAAATTGAAAATTTCTATCCCGAAGACAATAACTCAATACAAACGTTTGAAATCAAATCACAAGGTACAACTAAACAAATTACAGTAAAATTTAATGCAAGCTCAGACTTTTTCGGAAGAATTATTGTTTATAAATTTTATATATTTGAACGAAAGTCTACGTAAAATGCATATTAATCTACTCTGTGTTTCAAAATATTTTTTTACTAATTTTACTTAAATATATTCATACTATGTATGTAATTTATTTATATTTTTAAATAAAATTATATAGTATTACATTTTTGCGTTAATTATTACAATTTTATAAGAACCCAATCTCTTTTATTTTTAATAATGAAAATTAACGGCTTTAGTACCACGAGATTTTAAGCTGGGAGACATTCATATTCCACGTGTTTTTTAAGTATCAATTTGTCATCACAAAAACACAATTCGCTTTTGTGTAAACTATATTTTCCTGGCCACCTGTGACCTTATGGTATTTATGTCATCCATACACAGAGGTCACCGGTGACCTTACGGTATTGGATCTGGTTAATAATTAATAAATATCCCCTGGAATTCATTTTTATATATAAATATCGTAGTTGCTGGTATTAATTAAATAAATATTTCCTTCTACCTTATAATTCATGATACATACATGGAACTTATCGTATTATTAACGTTTTGGTATACGATCCGTTATGAATTTGCTGAAATAATCGACATTGTTTAATCCATTTTAATAAATATTTAAATAAAACTCGTTTTTAACATTGAGTAATAGTCCTTTTATTTTATTTTAAATTAATGAGCTATCATATGTAACAATAGAAAATTTTGATTGTTCTTTTTATCAATATTCAATACCTTCGTTAATATTTTACATTGAAGATATCCAATCGAGGCACTACACATAACATCACATTGATATGCTTTCATCGACCAGCGATATACATATTTTCTTTTTAAATCAAATACTTAATCATATCTATAGATACCCTACGTAAACGATAGCTTAATATAATACATGAATATTATTTATACAATTATAATTTTGATAGACTATTATTTGAATATATTAATAATTAACATTTAGTTTGGCATGACTCTTTTTTGTGTAAACACATTAATTCTAATACTTATGTTAAAATATTTACAAATCATGAAGAATTTTAATATAAAACAACCAGTTCTCATAATGACACATTTAAAAATAATTATTTAAAATATCGGTCTGTTCAACTGTCTGACGGATGAAATTTCAAGCTACGCGTCGCAGGTATAGTCGCGGTTGACGGTAATAATTTTTCCGCCTCACTGTCTAGATCGCCTGCCGAATATCTATGCTTTCTAACGCTATTGCTACGATTCTCTCGCTTGAAGTCGGTTCTTCGTTTGACTTCAACATCTATTTTCTCAGAACTGGATTTTTGCGGAGGTGAAAAGCTTGTGTTGGTGATATCTTCCAGAGACGCTTGGGTACTCGACGTCTCCTGAATAATGCTCAATGGCTTATCGTCAATACCCAATTCCATAATGTTGCATAGATGATGTCTATTGTCGTCTAGAATCGGCGAAGTATAATCGTGAGGATCAATACCTAGAAGAAGCATAACCGTGGCCGGATTTTCCGATATATATTGCGTTACGGCCGGTAACAGATACAATTCTTCCGAATCTGTCTGAGTCGATCGGTGAGTTTTCATCCTGGCTTCTTGTAAACCGGATCGTTCATCTTCCCAACAGAATATTTCAGGTGGATGCGATGAGCTACGTGCCAGAGTTGCTCCCGTAATTGGAACGCTGGCGGTTCCGTGAGTCCATTGAAGATTAGGATTGGAATGTGCTGCATGCCAATGCAATGGCGTTGTCATCTCTTGTAGTGCTTGTATAGCATTTCTCACCTGCACAAATAAGATATAAACATATCAAACTAATGATAATTATTTTTACCGAGTACTTATACGTTACACTACCTCCATACTAAGAGCTGCTACATCGTGATGTAAACTCGACACTTGCGTATCCAACCTTTCTACCGAAGATCTAGTATTGTGGACTTCAAGATTTAATCCTTCTAAGGAATCGGCTCTTTGCGGAGGCGCTACAACTACGGATCTCTGACGTTCAACTCTCTCTCTGATTTCCCTGTGAGTCGCCAACGCTGGTACTATCGAAGTTCTATTCCGTCCTCTTAACTCTTCAACCCTAAAAGTTATATTTCTAAATTTTTCGTTCATAAATAATATATTTCAAAAGAGTCGTCTAAAGAAAATGATATCATCAAAGCTGCATTAACATTCCTCAATAATATACAATACACTCAACTCTTTTTTTGCACGATTTTGAAATAATACATGTCTGCTAAAACATTATTACATGAATTATTTGTTCTAACATGATTTCCATAAAGAAAATATTCAATTTTATGGATTGTTACTTCCCGGTGTTCATTAGCGCAAAGGGATATAACTTTAAATCAGAACAGTCAATGACCTACGATTAAAAAATTAAGCAAAACGGTGAAATTATCAACAAACAGCTGCTTTAATTCACGAGAGCTTGCAAAAGAGTACGAAACAGCATTTCCTCATCTATGATCCTGAGCTAGTACGAGCCGATTTGTATTGTCGGATATCAAGAAATGTATAATGAACTTGTGAAATAAAAACACAGTAATGTATATCAGATTTCCTAATAATCGAGTTGGGTGTTGTCGGGTATCGGTATTGGACGTGGTCGCGATCGTGTTTGGGGATAATCTTGATTTCGTAGATTCTACGGATCTTTAAGGAACCCAGACCGCTTTCTGTGCTAATTCAGTGACGGATATGCTACCGGAGGTGCCTGTAGCATCCGATCAGATGGTAAAGTAAATATGACTCGGCCCTTGCCACGTTTGATTATTATTGTTACAATCCGCTCATTGACAGCTCGGCTCCCGAGCTTATGGCTGACGACCTAACTCGTATTCAAGGAGCCTAGATAACCTGGAGGATAACCAGTGCAAACCTGGCCTCAGAGTTCAGTTAGACGCGTCTCTGTTAGAGATTGTTTAGTGTCAGGTGGCAAAGACCCGCCTCGTGTTAGAAGGCCACTAAAATAAGTAATAATCATAAATTTAACAACACAGGACAGTTGGACACAATGTTGTTCTTTTTTAAAATAACATGCTTTTTTTAATTTAACCACTTAATGCTCTCGAACGAGCTGGGCTCGCGCGCGGAGCATATATCTCATCGCGACAACCCGAGTCCTGCTCGCATGTTTCGACTTGTCTGCATTAAATACGATCATCTTTAATTTGAACTTTTTTGAACTGAACTACTATTAAATTATGTAAACTTTTTAAATAAAGAATAAAATAACCTGATGTTTTTAGTTGCATTTTTTTAAAAAAAACCCGAGCATGAAGTGGTTAAAAAACCAATCTTCAATTCTATCACTTTTTTAAACGTTTTTTACTGGAATGTATATATCGTGTAAAAAAAGGGTTGAGTGTATGTATTATTTTACCTAGTCGTAAGTTTTGGATGCTTTGGACTATTTGAAGCTTGATGTAACGGAGATTTCTTAGCGGGTGATAACGGAGTATTTTCGTCGGGCGTATTTTCATCATCTTCCGATATCGATGGTAGCGTGAGTGAAGGCAGACCGTTTCCATCCGATTCTTGCTATAAGTAATAAAGCGAAAAAGAAAGCAAAAATAAATGGTTTTTCTCTTAAAGCATTAAGCGTTTTTTTTTAAATTAATTTGCAAATGAATCATTCTAACAGAGCTAAACACTTGTTTTCTTGCTATTAACGTAAGCGATTCATTCTACGGAAAAATTAAAAATGAGTTTATATTCGCTACATGTCATTCTTACTTCAGCCTCATAACCTTCGCGTAGATTGTATGTTAAATCGTGTTGAATATCATGTAGGAATTCTTGTTGGTATTCCGGATACAGTCGAAGCACATCGGATAATCCTCCCATATGTATACATTTCAAATCACAGTATGTTAGCGCCTATGATATAAATATAAATTAATAAAATACATTCATAAAAATACTCAAATAAATATTGTAATAAATATTGAATGTATAATGTGAAATATTGTAATGATACAGTGAAAGTAGTTATAAAATATTTTTTAAAACGTACATTTTCCATGTATACTTATATTTTATACATTTAATTACCTTAACATCACTACTAGACTTAATAATAACATCAGACTGATTACTCCCTCCGCCGGTGCCTCCGCCACCGCCCATTTGACCGTTATTTGTATTATGAGCGTTAGATTGCAAATGGGCGTTAATATCGCTACCTACTAGATCTCCTTTGCCTTTTGAAAGATATAAACGTATAATGTAGTACTTATTTGGATACAAATAATCTAGAAACGTTATACGTCTATACGAATTATATTAATATACAATGATTTACCAAGAATTGCAACAACCATATCGTTCTGCATAACTTCCATCGAACCATTGCATATATAATATATGTAGGAAAGAGCATCGCCTCTGTGAACCAGGTATTCACCGGGCGCACAAAAGTTTGCTCGTATATGTAACGAAAGGAGTTTGAGACAGCCTTGAGATGCTGCTTCGAATATAGGCAACTGAAGGATCTCGCGGTGGAGATGCATCGACACATCGCCCCTCAGCTCTTCTGGGAACTCTTTCAACGTCTGAAAACGCACAATACATTTGTATAACAATTAAAAAGGGACACATCCTCCGTAATAATATTGATTAATACTTCGTGCATATCGATGCCGTGGTTTAACGACCACATAGTTTGAAAGTAATCTTGCATTCGTTGCTTTAGCTCTTTCGGTATTTGATGCAGTATAAGGAAATCTTTCAAATCCCGCCATTTACTTTGATACAACGATCGTCTTGAATACATGCGTTGTATTATTGCAGTCACGTTACCAAAAACTACAGCATGCATTAGCGCTATAACCATAATAGTTTATTTTAATCTCCGTTATCGATAATATGTACGTATATAGAATTACGTTTTACCTCCGATGAGCATAGTACATATACTGAAAACTTTTTCGCTCGTAGTATTAGCCGATACATTACCAAAACCGACGCTGGTAAGACTGGAGCAAGTGAAATATAACGCAGTAATATAACTCTCGCTATGCGATATATTGTAAACAGAGACTTTTAAACGCTCAGCGAGAGTATGCAGCCAGCCTAGAATATTAAATACGTTCATTGTAATCGTATTACATATGGATTTATATTATTTTAATCGTCCTTACCTAAATCCCAATCTTTATCATTCCGTGTTCTTTCCTTTTCAGCGATAATGAACCAAATACACGCTAGCCAATGAGCTACGAGGGTAAACGATAGCATTAACAGCGTCAAAATCATAGCGCTGTATTGCGAATAACGATCTATCTTCTGCAAAAGTCTTGCAAGTCGTAGCAAACGAGTCAATTTCACGAGATGAATATGTCCATGTCCAGATTCCTGAAAATACATCATTGATTTATTAATTTTATATATCAATATAATGATTGTATTGATAGAAATAACGTTATTACCTCGCCGCTGTACAAATCCGACGCATATAGGTGATCGAACGGAAGAGCCGCTAACAAATCGACCATGAACCAGCTCTTTAAATAATTTAAAGCGATTGATTTTGAGTTTGAAACCACTTCACCTTTTCTACTAACATAAGTCGTGCGAAAATTTAATATAATATCTGAAAATTTCAACATATTAATGATGTATTATGACGGGATATTGATGTTTTTTAACATAGATTGTTGTTATTGCGAGTTTAATTACCAAAAATGAAGAGCGCTTCGACAACTACATCACTTATCATAGAAGGCCTATCGACGTTGACAAAGCTAGCGTTATACGGAACGACTACGGCGACATAAAATGTGGCGATGAGGATGAGCCAGTCCCAAAATGTCTTGAACACGCCGTAATGAGATATAATGAAGCGGGATTGTTTGATCGCTGATGTTTTGTATTCCGGCAATGGAGGATCCGTCGAATGCAGAAGATTCTGATATAAAATAATTAATATTTCATTATTAAAAATTAAATTAATTATAATAATAATTATTTTAAGATGATTTATAGGAAAAGGTTGATAATGGAATATTTAAATATATATATATTTTTATGGATTTATCGAATATTATACTTGAGAGGATTCATCAAAAATTTAATCAAAATTTCATGGCCTTTGTACTGTATAATCCTATTAAAAATTGAATACAACCATAAAGGGCGTATAATTTACTGTAAACAAATCCTGGCCTGGATTTTCGCATTACTCTGTTTGTTTTCTATCGCAAATTGAATAATAAGAATAATATGAAACGTCTTGGAGTACGTTTATTTTGCACAGGCGGAAAGGGACGGGAGCGTTCTGCAAAAATATGTGAAGAATGCTCGAGCAGAAACTGTGGAAGAGCAAAGGAAAATCTCAAGAGGGAAACGCTTTTCACCGAGAATTTAAGAGAAAGCATTCAAATAAATGGCGCCTGCATAAAAAATAACGCTTAAACGTTTTTTTTCTTCGTACTAAGTAATTGTGATGTTCTGCGGTATCATTATCACGACGGAGATTTATGTTTATGATTATTTTGCTTTGTCGAAATATTCCGAGATCGTTCCCATCTTATTAAAGACGATAATTGACGAGCTCGATATGGCGTTTGAATTTATTTTTTTAACTTTTGAATAAAATTATATTATATTTTATAAAAATTTGGGTTAAATCGTAAAATATCAAGATTTACATATTATGAAACGGCAAAATATTATTATGTAAAATATTGACTGTTCTGCATTCCATAAATAGTTCAGCTATCTATGTTTACATTGAACATAGTTTGAACACCCCACATTTGCGAAACCCAGATTGTTTGCACTAGTTCGATAGAAGGGTGGATTTGTTATACAAAATCTATATCAATTTTATTTTATTTTACTTAAATCGCTAAACAAATATATAATTTTTCATTTACGACGTTTGTTTGCATACAATTTTCTATCTCTATGTTTGATCAATCTATCCCTGCTTACGTGCAACTCTTGCATCAATATTTGATTTGAACCAGATCGATTATTGGTTGGTGTTAGTTCTCAAAACACAAACAATACAAACATCAGAAATGTATGGACACAATTGATGTATTGGTAGAATAATTCTTAACTTTTTAATATAACAACATATCATTTGCGTTTTGAATTGAAATATCTGTTAAAATATACGTCTTCTAAATTTTAAATTTCTTATTCCAATAAAAATCTATATATTCTTCAATCTTCTGGGACACAATTGTAATTAATTTTGATAAATTATTATTTTATATTTTTCTCTCTTGATCCACCTAATTATCTGGCGCCTGTGTGCGCCGCACAATCTAGCCATATGGACAGCACGCGCCCAAAAATACGTGATACCTTTTTAATAGCAATAAGAATTTGCCAGATCATCGTAAAAGGGCTAACTGTTGCAAAATCAGATTACCGCTCCAGATTGACGACGGAATAAAGCATGGATATCACAGAGGAGTTCCTTTATGGTTTCCCACCGCAGGGCTGGTGTGTCTGGGAAGGAAGAACTCTAACCTGTCGACTAACTAATAACCGTCTAGACTTAAAAGCATGCTTAGAATTAATCCCGTCAAGGTCTGTAGAAACGCATGCTTTAGAATAACCACGTAGAGTAATCTAGAAACAACTCTGTATCTCTGTCACCAGAAATTGGTGTAGTGATGCGACTATCCCGGGCTAGGTTGACCCGGCTCCATTTAAAGGCGAATGCCGGGATAGTTCCTTGAGCCGTTTCCCATCACATTACCGCTTCCTACAAACTCGCTCCGTCCTCTAGTTCCCAGGCCGTAGCGGCAACGAGGAAACTCGTTCGGATGGAAGCAATGCCGCACCCGGTATTAAGTTTTAGACTATCGCTAAGGGCGTACTGCCATCTGTCGGCCCAAAGAGGGGCCTGCCCCTCCGTAAGGCTAGTGGGTCAACCTGCACCTGGATTACGTGGCCAACTAATGTTGTTCTTGGCGTGCTCTGAAATGGCGGAGGAAACTCCTACAACGACGAGCACTAATCATCCAATATGGCTACCAATTTCTAGCTAAATCAGAGACAAGTGTGCCAAAAAAAATGCTAAAATTGACTTATATTAATACAACCCGCGAAATTCAAACATTTCACATTTTTGTTATATCAAACCTTGTATGCATGAATATCTTGTATGTATAATTATTTGTTTAATTCAAGAGACATCTATTGCCCCATTAATAAATATTAATAGTATGTGGTTTGCATATTGAATATACTGAATTCAATTTGAATCTTTCATCCATTTTCAAAAAAGTATACCACAATCTGTAATAATTACTAATACTCGTTATTGAGTCCATTGAAGGATTTTTTTAAAATGAATTGTTTATCGATATTATGAATAAAGCTTCGATATGTATGGGGATGATTAAAAATCCAACCGAACTATATATTATTAAAGTATTGGCCCTAACCTCGTCCGATTATTATTGTTACAATCCACACGCGAAAGCTCGGTTCCCGGGCTTTGGCTGGCGACCTGACCCGTATTCGAAGAGCCAAGATAACCTGGAGAACGTCCGTCGCAGTCATGACATCATGGTTGCGACGGAGGTGCCTCCAGGTGGCAAAGACCCGCCTCAGGGTTAATATGCCACTTAAATAAATAAATAATAAATTAAAACCCTATTTGTACGTTTTTGAACAGACTGATAAAAAACGATAATTAGACGGAAAACGTAGATTCGGGGCTAGAAAAGGAGTACTAAAATAAAACGGGATTGTAAAAATTTAACGTAAATAGCGGAAACCGTGAATTCCAGACACATAAAAACAGGGCTTCATTGTATTTATTTGTTTGTCCTATATTATATATACAGTCAACCCTCCTATAGCGTTCACTTCTATAGCGTTTGCGACGGTTTTTTGTATAGCGGTCCCTTCTATAGCGTTTATTTTAAAAAAGCAATATTTTCAAGGACAAATTAGAATCACTAGCTATTAATGTGAATTTTAAACCATAAATGCGCACTTGTGAAAATAATTATTGCAGCTGGGTTTGCCCTTTACTCCTGCCAGCGTTCTGGTTTTTTTTTTTTTTGTAGATCACCGTTTAAAAACATTCCAAGGATATTCATCACAATACAGTTAGAAAATATGTTTCTACTTGTATAGTCGTGGAACAAATTATGATCAAGTAAATCGATGCATACGATTTTAAGGGCATTGGGTATTTATGTGTTAAAGGGATTTTCAATCATTCTAACTTTGTATAAAAAACTTTTTTATACATTGAGCAACTGGTAATAAAAAAATCTTGATGGAACGTGATATTAGACGACTCTGACAGTAAGTAAATGCATAATTACCCAATTTAAAATGTTAACCATTTTTTTTCTTTTCTATTTACCTTTTTATTATTTATTCATCATATGCTAAAGCATTTTAAAAAAATGAACTAACAAAACTGTCTCTTTGAACTCCCTTGGCACATCTGTTGCGAATTAAAAAACTGGAAGAAATATCCTAGGTCAATACCCCCTCGCGCCTATAGGCACGAGTTATTGTTATCAGCTAAATACGTGCAAGGTCATTGAAAATATAAAAATGGGTCAAATGTTTGATTTGCTTTATATCGCAAAATACAATTAAAAGAACCTAACACCTAATTTTGTATGGGTGCCTAACTTTCTATAGCATGGTCCCTATCTGAACGCTATACAAGGGTTGACTGTATGTTATAATGTGTCAAAAAAATTAGCTTCTATCCTGATTTTACTTATTAAAAACTGGCATATTTCTTCTCTGAAGTCTCAGGATTCCTTAAGTACCTTAGGACAGGAGAGTCAACATAACTCGACATAGTATGACCAAGCGTAATTATATGTATTTAATTTACTTAAGAAAGCAAAGAACTAACGCCAACCAAATAATAGTTAAGGGCCGCAATTTATCCTCATTATTAGCAATGTCTTGCATTTCAATAATATAACAGACCGTTCTAATTCCGTTCCAATGTTGTTCACTTCGCACCACTGTCGTAAGTGAAAAATATATTATCATGTTGGTTAAAATCAATTATATGGCCAAAGTGCGGATAATTTTTGACTCGTCCCTGTACACACACACATACTTACCATTTATCGAGTTACTACGCGTTTTGTTACATGTCCCTAGCTCAAATGGGTCTTTGATATTATTACAAGGGACGATATTGCCTCGGGATACTTACGCCACGGTAAGTGATTCGAGTAATATCGAGGGTATTGGGAGAAGGGTCTTTCGCGTTTATTTCGCAGGTTGTGAGGGTGATTCGGCATACTCACATTGTTAAGCTTAAGCTTGGACTTCATCTTATCCGGCTTGTAGTGTCCGGAGAGCTGGTAGAGGACGGCTCTTGACCGCCGTCGGCCCATGTTGGCCGGCGAGGGCGCCTCGGGATCCAGGCCCCCGTTGGCGTCTGCAAGGAGGCAAGTAGAGTCAGCCCTGAAGCGTGCGCCCAGTAACGCCGCTGCGGGGACAAAGGGAGATAAAGCTAGAGTCACAACCCCTGCCGACGGTCTCACGGGCCCTGTCAGAGAAACAACCACAGACATATTGTGTGCCAGTCATCAACCAATCCCTCATAACCACAACAAGGCGCTAAACCAAAGCTGGACGGGGGCTAGGGGTGGGGGTGGGTTCATCGACAATCATTCCAGTGTATATGCACGTGTATCTACGGTGAACTTGGATCAATGCAATGTGTACATCGGGATCGTCATCCAACACCAATTTGGATAGCGATCTATGCACAAAAACACGTGATTATTCTCGATTAATATAAATACATTAGATTTATTGAAATAAATTCACCAATGCATAGTATATAGAGGATATTTAATGAATACAGCGAAAAACTATTAAAAATGACAATAAACAAACTGATTTTTTTCGGCATCATTAGCGTAAACGTAACCGCTACATCTAACATTTCGTGCCAAAAATTGTTACCTCCATAAAGCACTTTCATCATAATCATTTACCCGCTCTAAATATTTACAATATTCCAAAGAATATCCAATAAACAGTTTATTTTAGGTATAGCATTAATAAACACGTTTAGTCTCGAGTGATTAATGTCAGCCGAGCCAGTTTAACGGTTACCAGGTAATAAGCCGACGCTCAACGACGCTAATCCTCGTTCGCAATTTAGCAAACGTATTAATAAATATAATTTACGTGAATACCAAATTGTCATTGATCAAATTTTTCACTATATTTGCTATGTACTATTGTGGAAATATTCTAAAGTGTAGTGTGGTGGAGGCAGACGTAAGCAAACGAAAGCAACCATTTAATTGTCTTCTTGCTAAATTTCATCTGGCATCTCATTTTCAGCATATAGTGGAGGGTGGGGTGGGGGGCAACACAGTATCATTCGGATGGCATGCCATTCAAACTATATATGTAATAAAATCATGTGTGATTTTGAGTGCAACCACCAGAGAGTAGGCATCAATTCATCAGATATGACTAATTAATTTTACGTAATTCTTTTTTAAAACGAAGCCAAATGAGATAATTAAAGATAAAAGAGATATTTACATTTAAAAAAAATCACTTCAATTATGACAAGTGGCTTCATACACTTTTTTTCAAGTATAATATAAAAATTTGATGCAAATTCACATGACACAAAATAACACGGACACGTACAATATTTAGGAGTCAAAATAATAGTAAATTTAATTAGTAATCCAAAAGAACTGACGAGAGAGACCAACATACACAACGTGCGGGTATAATATATAAATATATAGGGGTGACTCATGCTTTGATCTCAGCAGTTTTCAATTTTTTTTCAATCCCATTATTCATAAAATAAAAATGGGATTTTATTTTTAATTTTTGAAAACCACTTTTATATGCAGGATTTGGATACACTGGTAGACATTGCATAATACATATAAATATAATATAAGAATAAATAAATGAATAAATAAACAATAAAATATTCCAATCTGTAAAATAAAAGTATTTTTTTTATATAATAATTATAATATATGTGAATTAAATTTTAGGCAAACAAACATTCACAAAATAAAATAAATTAAATTAAAGGGTGACACATAACACTTACATTTCACAAGGAAGGGGGTTATAAAGCAACAATAGCTATCTTATGTAATTTAATATCTTAATTGTTAAATATATTTGTATATTGAAACAAGCGGAATTACATTGAAGGCCATTTGAATAAAATTGTTAATAAATTTACTTACCGCTATCAAAATCTGCAGGTGTTGACATTTCGGCCATTTTGGTGCTTGTAATATCTTTATGCGACGCAAGAAAGAGGACCACTTCTCTTTTCTCATTTTTAATTGGTACAATATCCAATAAACACCAAAATGGAACAGCTATATATCATAAATACAAATTATAATAAATAAACCTTTAGACAAGAAAAATTTTAATAAATAAATAACCTGAAAATAATTAAAAGCGATCACCGATCGAGACCAATTGATGGCAATGAAGCAATGCCAATTTCACATTAAAAAAAAAAATTCTCATATATCATGTAATTTGATATATTTGGTTTATTTTGTTAATAAAGAGATAATTTGAGTTCTTTATTCAGTGTTTGTGTTATTATAAATTTCTTACATGCGCACAACATTTTTAAATTTGTATGTGGCCCGTTATAAAAAAAGGTTGCTCATCCCTGGTCTAGATTTACGTCACTTATTTTAGATGCTCTTGAACACTCGACCATGAGTATATAAGAATGTTAGAAATTTTTCAATAGATAAATTTGGATTACTTTCAACACTGAGTATGGCAACGTCCACTTTACTTGGTCTTCCACTTTTGAGGTTATTTTTTACGTAAAAATTTCTCGATCGAAACTTGTAAAAGCATTTTCGAACATTCAAATAATTCCCAAGTAAACTAAGACGTTTTGAGTGGCAATTCTTGAAGTCTATCTTTCCAAAAAATTATAGTATGTTTTCAAAAAGATGTAGATGTATCAAATTTCGAATAAATTCTTTACTTAATTAAAATTGATCTATTCTAAACTGAGTTGTTTTATTTTAATTTCACAAATCAGAATTCACTCTTGGTAAGTGTGGTCACAGAAATAAAACAAAACAGGCGAAGTGCTACTACAATAATTCCCGAAAACGGTCAACGAAAAAACGTAAATTCTTTTGAATACTTTCCTAACATGAGAGATCAACCATTCATTTATCTTCTTAAACACAAATTCGTACTGATATCTCAGTGAGAAGATATCACCATACTGAAAACTGCGTTCCAGAAGAGATTCGAAGGTTGAATAATTGATACTAATTTGATGAGTTAAAAATCAATATTATTAAATAAATAAATAAAAAATTGCGAAAAAACAAGTTCTACGTATTTTTTTTATCAAAATTCATACGTATATAGATATCAATAACGTTATATGTAAATCGTTTAATTTAGAGTTGCATAATAAGTTTCGTTTCCCCTGGGTAAGTACATACGTACCTAAACTATTTTATCCTATTCAACGACGGGCATTTCATTAAAACTTTAGCTTTCATCCAAGCCCTATTAGCGCTCAATTTAGCACTAGACCGAAAGCAATAGAACGCTCCAGAATTCATTCAGATTACGGTTAGTTAAAATTGCTCTACAGTGATTTTGTTGAACGCTGTTTTGTGGCTAGCGAATGATTTCCATCGTGTGTATTCCTGCGGCCATGGGACAATTGCCAAAATGAACGACTCTTTGCGATATTAACTCGGTTTAATTAACGATATCGAGCTAATGGAACCTCGCACTTGATTCGGTCGATGATATTCGTCCATGGCAAAGTAATCGGGCGAATAGTCGAGTACGTGTGCGAAAATGGGTGAGCGTAATGGCCGAACTGTGTAACTGACTAACTAACTTATCCTGTTAGAGGAACTAAACTCAGATAACTGTCTTTGTTACTGTGACGAAATTATTCTTTAATATGCTTTTTAAACTAATGCCGTTAAATGTTGTTTTGGAATTGTTAAATATAATATAAAAAAGTCGCTCTACTCTAACGATACAATTTCGACTGTATTATTATATAATGCAGGGGTTCTCAGACAATTCGTGGGGCATTCGAGACCGGACAAAAATCGATGGGCGCTAAAATTTTCTGTATATAGATATTATAATAAATATATTTTTTGAACTAAAAACGAATATATTATAGAAACAAATCATACTTTAGGCTCAGCTCGTCCTTATACACTGGGGAGCTGTAGCACCCCGAAGCAAATGAAAGAATAATATATTTATTATATATATATGTCTATTGATTATGTATAAAGTATACAAAATATAAATATAAATTATATTTAATGTTACGCCGTGTGTTGTAGAACAAACGAGCCACCGCTACCAGCGTCGTGTACTGAGTATTCGATGGATGCGGCGCGGAAGCGGGGTGATGAGGGTCTCGCCGAAAAGCGCTATGTTGCGCTGTGATTCGAAGCAGTTCCACTTTTGAAATACACTTGTTTTCATTTTTAATCTTATGCAACCCCAAATATTTTACGCAAGAGCTGCCACTGCTCAGAACTCAAAATATCGAATTTATTCATTTAACTTTCTTAAACGTATGTTCATTTTTAACTTTATATAAATAAAAGTTTCCATAATAACTGGCAATTGGTTGTTGAATCAAATGATGTACATTTGAAGAGCTATCGGGATCTTAGTTCATGTTTTCATTTTATGATTTTTTTGGTAGTTCTTCGAGTTTATCTAGTTCTTTTAACTTCTTTGATTTTTTTGTTTTGTTCCAACCAAGAAAATCTGAATTACGTATTTATTGTCAGCTTACGAATTAAGTTGTTTAGCCAATTGGACAATAATATTGGTGAGCCTTTCTATTTTCTCACTACTCATATCATCTCTCCTACATTTTTTTACTGTTTCACGAATTCATAGCTTGTTCTTTATTATAGTTGACACAGTTGAATAATTTCAATTTCAGTAATAGTCTGACACTGATTGGCCGCACCGTTGCTCGTTTAGTATTCTTCTTTTATTCTCCAAATCTATGGCTTTTTTCTTCATATTATTAGTCTGGTAGACATTTTGGAGATAAAAAACAGAGCGAAACTCCAAAATGCAGGGAATATTGAAAACCCGGATTTTTTACGAATTGTTCTATGCTTAGTACAAATGGCCGTAGGTCGAAAATTGGCTGTATATATATATTAATATTTTAAAAATATAAATAATGAAGAGAATTTAATTGTATTTTAATTTAAATTAAATTTCAATATATGTTTATAACCCTTTAACTGCTATGGTCATCCCGGTGTGACAACTGTCAATTCACTGTACATGCTAGCAACACATGTTGCAAGCTTTATATATGAGCGACATATTTGGGGAGTATCAAATTTAATCGAGTATATCTTTACGATTTTTAATCACTCATTATTGTTATATATATAATATTATAATAAAGCCTATTCTATCTATTTTTATTAATATATAAATACATAGCAATTAAGTTTATATATTGTTAATTCCAAACAAAGGTTTTGATGAATAGGTTTTAGAATAATTCATATTTTTTTTATATATCATGAAATATTGTATTTTTTGTGTCTGTCATTTGTAAAACTATTTGTTTTTGTTTATACAAAATAACATAGTATAATTGTTTTCGAAGTTGTTATTTTGAAATATTATTTAAATATATATTTTCAAATATTATTATTTGATACGAAAGAATATATCTTCACCTATATTTGTGCTAAATTTCATCATTCTAGCTCATACGGAAAATAATGGACGGATCGGTTAAAAGAGTTATTCGAGAAAGATCAAAAACTTGGGATACCCAATATACAATACTTTAGGCGTATAGAGCTTCAGTCTAGTAACCTATTTTTTTATTCGTTGCTCATGACAATTACAACGTTTTTTTATTATTTTTTATTGATCTCAATCCGCTTGCAAAAATAATTCGCTATGTTTTTATAGAAAATTATGGAGTTATTTTAATAATTTATGGCTCTAACACGCAAAAATATGCCAAACGAGTAATCAAAATTGCAGACGGCAAATGTTATGCAGGAGAGAGAATGATTTTTTTTATAAATACGTGTTTTTATCCCTTTTAATATTATTAAAACGCGTCAGACATAAAATCAATATTAAATATAAAACAGTACATTTTTTTAAACCCGATTATTAAATACAGATACGATAATGACATTAGTAAATCGAGATATACTTTTTTTATTTAATTATCTCCATCATTAAAAAAATTGTTTAACATGCGGAAGAGCAACAGGAACTCTACTTCCGAGGAAATCATAATTTTCCTTTCAACTACGAATGTTATGAAATATTGCATTCGTAACGAGTGACTTTAGTATGTGTAATATAATTGTAAAGTTCTTTTTTAAGTGAGTGTCGTTATTAATTAAGACATTTTTTAAATTGAGATCCGTAAAAAATATCGTTAATCATTATTATAACAAAATAATTTATATACAGAAATACACAAAGATTTTTTCCATTCAATATATCAAATTTTACATTGTACGAGCATCAGATAAATAGCATCCGGCATTGTAAGAATGATGAAAGCGACTGTATGAATCAAATGAGTTCCTGTATTTAATGACGAGAAAATGATTGATCTATACAAAAAAAATATCAATTCAAAGATCATAATATAAGCTCAAATATTATTTTATTAAATATCCCATAAATCGAATAGAGTTTCATGGGCAAACAGATTCTAAAACAAACAGATTTTATAATATAATTTTTTTAAATCCAATAATACGTCTCATTGTATTTTTCAAAGGCTAGACTACATATAATAGTATTATGTACTTTGAAACTTATTTTTTTTCTCTAGATTTTACAACGTTTTTAAAAGTTTACGCACGAAAACTCTCATCGTGCGTCACGACGGATTGCTTATAAAATGTTTCCTTTGTGTCGATTTAATTCCAATTTTATAGTTCACATCGTTCATTTGATTTGCAAATAAAAACAAATATATACACAAAGCGCGAAATTCGCATATAAAATATATATATAAAAAAAACCCTGATACCCTCCGAAAAATAATCAAAATATTCCCTATGTCCATAACGCTCCGTGTAATCTTTGATGTTTTTCCGGAGTGCGTGCTGATATTTCCTATGACCCAAAAAAATACACGAGATAAACCCGACATCGCTCATTTAGATGTATTTTTAAAATTATGTAAAATATCGCTGAAATTGTGGCCAACTTTTGCAGAAATTTTCAAAGTAAACATCGCCATGTTGCCGCTTTATTAAGACTCAGTCACTTTTCGCGAATATTTTCAAGAAAAATGTTTTTTTTCTGCAATAATTTATTTTTCATAAAATTAATTGCACACATTTGTCATCTTTAACTAATTTAAATATTTTCAATTCAATTAAATCGTTTTGTAAGCTATAATATATCCAGCATCTCTTTACAACATTAGCAATTAAAATGTACGTAGGTAATTTAATAACAATTATAATATAATACTCTCCGTCATATCTTAACTTCCCATAAGATATTGCTGTTAAATTAATAATATTCTGTGAAAACTCGCTCGTTACTGCTTTTTGATTGATTGGTTTCGAATTACAAAATTATTCTGGTATCAACGCTAATGATTAATAACTCCGGGGTCTTTTGTCTTCTATTATTACGATCAATTTTACTTCAGAGATATTTAAATATTATATAAAAGTACATAGTATTACTTCGTTTATAAAAATATAATACGCTACCATTTTTCTTGTAGAAGATAACCTCTAACTTGAGCTCGTTCTTGGTCTCCAGGGATGTCTCGATCTGAGTCTTGAGATCATCTCCAGTCTCGGCTCCGTACAGGAATCGACACGCGCATCCCTTTTGCATGATCTGCGCCCTGCTGAACCCGGTCAGCTCACAAAATCCATCTGAGCAGTACACGATGGGGTACACAGTTGGCACCTGCGCGTTCCCCAGCACAAAGTTGCTATCTGAAAATTAAAAAATAAATATATCAAAACATGTAATCAATTTTTAACAATAAACACAAAAGCAGCATGTTTCGAAGTTCGTAGACAGATAAGCAAATAAATATACTCCTTGAGAAGTTATGATTGAAAAATGATGGCTATCTAATAAATATTTAATAACAATTCTTCGAAAGTTATGACATGTGGCGGAAAGAGAATAACAAAACATCGAGACGCTGGTAAGAGTTGGACATTCTTTTTTATAAATAAAATAAATCATTGTTAAGAAGCCTAAGTGAAATGATTTATTGAACATAATTATTTAAATATTTTTTTTACCCATCCCTCAATTTACGCGCTATGATACGTTCCATGAAAAACCGCGCAAAAAACATGATATTCAGGATATATAATTTATTATTATTATTACATAGGTCGTAGATTTCAGTTAATTAGTGCACATTGGCCAATTTTTTTGTTTCCAGTCAAGCAAGTTTTGGGTAAAATTGTAAAAATATTATTAATATGCATTTTCAAACATTTTAAATTCTTAAAAATATAATAAAATTCAAGAAAATATTATATAATATTAATAAAGTAAAGTAATCAATCATTAACAAATAATTATGATAACTAAAAAAATAGAAAAATTTGAATGAATAGTAAAATTTATAACTTTAAAACATATAACTGCCAAATTTCATTTTAACCTTTTGCACTCGAAGCGTTTTGAAGTCCTCAATACCTCAACACGCGTTATTTAATAAATTATTAGTTTAGATTTGTGCAAAATTTTCATTGTTTATAAATATAGTGAATATTATAAATCTAAAATAATAATTTTATAAATAATACGTAATTGATTTGTTGCACGCCCGTAAAATCGGCGGCATTCGAGTAATACCGAAAACTTCGATGCCGCTTCTCAGGCGACATTCGAGTGCAAAGGGTTAAATTCTAGCTTGTTTTATTTTTAAATTGCAATGTGTACAAAATCAGCATTGGTATCCTAATTGTAGTAATTATTAAACAATAAAATCGTGTTAAATTACAAAAAAATATTCCCGTCCCGGCTAAATGAAATCCTTTATTTGGTTGGAATTTGACCCAAATAACCGACAGTCCCGATAAACCGTTTCAATGAAAATAAATCTACTGTATATTCATAAATTGTAAATTTCATTGAAAGAGCTAATATAATTATTTTTTATAGTAATAGTACATTTTTATTAAAAGCAAAAATTTATTATTGACAGCAATTTTTTTTTCTCTTAGTTCGTTCGATGTCCTAAATCATTATCAGTGGAAACATTAAAACATTTTAATTCCATAGAAAAAGAATAAAACCTAGTTATTTTTACATGTCTTTATGACTTTCATAAAAAAAGTACGAAATTGAGGTCGATTTTTAACATAATATTTTCCCCGTTCTCAGCTATTTCATCTTAAATATAATTATGCTTCTGATAATAAAAATTTCTTACAATTATAACTTTTCAAATCCTGGGGAACCGAATGAATTCTTCATTTAACAATATCAGCAATTTTTTTTTGGCATTACAACCTCTAATAATAACTATATTTTTTTAATCTAATCATATTTTTAAAGCAGTGTAAATCGGATGTGTGTATTAAAATTAATAAAATAAAAGAGATTCATTATTTTTTATATAAATTATTAATCCACGTAATCCTATTTACGAAGAACATGACCATCTGCAGGATTTCCATTATAGAGGAACATGGACATGCTTTTCATGGAAATATTTAGAGCAGTGGTTTTCAGTTGCTTTCTACACCACAGTCATTTTTTTATACAAAAGATACGGTTAATTAAACAATCATAATTTGATTGTTGTTACCTTTAAGATATGACGAGTACTTCAACTTAGGATTCTGTTCTTCAAAATGGTCATGGATGTCATGAATAATGGTTAATTCTTTACAATGCTTATTTAATTCAACTATATCAGAGCTACTACTTTTTCCTGAACACATATATTCAATCCCGAGCAGTTGGGTTTGAACGTCTGCGATGTCTATCCAATAAATACTTGGTAAGAATTCCTCCGATGTTTAGATATGTGGTACAGAGAGGAGGAGATATACTCAATACGCTAGTGATAGTCTGAAATATAAGTAGATCAGAGGATATACATAGATAATTCATCGGCATTATAGTCTGGCTAGATTTAGTTTCGCGGGGAACTATTACGATTATTGCATTTAACAGAAGAAAATAATAAAATTCCATCATCCAAGTCGGTGGGCAGGATTTTATGACCCATTCGGTTATTTAATTTAACAGTTTATTTTTTCAATGATTTTATTTACTCTATTTAAACTTATCGTGAAAAAATTAAATTCTACAGAGCGATTTTATTATTATAGATCAACATATATATGCGTACACAGATTTTTCATCTAATAAATCTCAACGAATAATCATTACGTGCATCGATTTACGATTATTTATGTTGAATTCCCACGAAGCGCAACTAAAATGTTGATTTTCTTCACGAAACGGAACGGCACGGTCTGCTGATTTTATGAAACGGCGCGGCGTTCCGGTTCATTTGAACCCGGTATTAAGTATTATAAATATTTCAGCGCAAATACTATATTAATCATATATACATTACATTTAATGAGATATTTTACGTAATCATTATACAGTTACTCATCTATCATGCTGATGATGATGATAATGAAGTAATTAATTAATATTATCTGTCTTGTTTGTATAATGATTACGTTTAATAACTAGTCACTTTTATTTATTAAATAATATTACAGCCATAAAGTACGTTAGGAACATAAGCATAAAGAAGCCAAGTTAAATATTTACAATTCCATCATCAAAATTTTCGCTATAATGTTAAGATTTAAAATAGATGATGGTTGAAATGTATATGTACACTTGTATAAGCTCTTAATGACCATAATACACAGAGGAAAAATATATATTATATTTAATATCGAGAAAATGATATAACGTATAGATTTTCCGTCACGGAGCCAGTCCATTTATTAAATCGTAAAGATGAAAAGTCGAACACTCAGCAGTAATACATCACGCGAAAGACAATGGATCGATAGCAGATGTACAAATCACATAGATACAGAATAAACGTGAAAATATATTCATTATCTGAAGTAATGTGTTAAACGTGTAAGGGATTATGTGCCTTGAACTGTTGCCAAACAAGCAATCTATCAGAAATACACACAACAGATATGCAAAGTAAGCAGTTTGATTGATCCAGAGTGTATTTCGGATGTACACAGAAAACTATTGCATATTAATTGGTTATATAATATTATGTACGTTGAGAATAACGAGAAATATCCGTATATTTTCACACATCTTGCGCGAAATCCCGAGGATTTGTTTACCTGAAGAAAATGAAAAAATATCCGACCCTCATCTCCTGTATTGCCTGTAATGATTACGTCATCTCTCACCTGGGTCCTGACAGAAAGAAATGTGTTCGCCTGACTTTATGGCAACCCCTGCCATATAAATTACACTGGTCAGTGGTTAAGAGGTTTCTTTGCAATTTATAGCAAATCCAGTTTGCACGATTGATACCTGGATATTTTTCAGGGATCCATTAGAGAGGATGATTCCTAACAAATGTCGGATTTAAACCCCTCGGCAAAAAATGGATAAAATTGCAATATATTATTGCTGAAAGTCGTCTTAACTATGAATCTCGCCGCCGTTTCCTGAATAAATATAACTTTTTTTTATATTCAAATGTAACAAACGGTTTTTTTAAACAAGTTTATAATGAGTTTTTCGCAAAGTGGAAATTTGCACAACTTTACATTTTATCCCCGTATATTTATTAGTCATATCTGACGCGGGGGGTTTGAATAATATATTCGTGCGAATTTGCATAATATCGATCTGTGTTTGTATACATCAGATCGTTTGTATTATTTAATAAGCGGTACTATCCCCAAGGAACTTAATACTCGCAACGTTAAAAAGTTTCGAAGCCTCAATAAAGTTAAACAGCACGCGTGAAAGTTTCGCCGATATTGAATAGTCGAAAAAGAAATTGAAATGTCAAAAAAATTCAATGGGGATCTAACTTTAGGAACGACCGACAAGCAATATTAAGTAATCGTAATACGCTCCCGTATTATCGGGAAAAGTTTTTCCCTTTTTTCGTCGATCATTCGAATTATTCAGGCATAAAAATAACAATGCAAGTATAGAGAAGGGAAATGATTTCTATATATTTTTTTATTAATAAAAAAAAATAGTGAACGTCAATACAATATATATCGCAAATCCAATGATCCCAGGGTTTTTTATGCCGGACAAAGCAACCAATTTTTCCTTTCTTGTATGATATCATATCCCCGGAAAATCTTTACGTTCTCAATTTAGATAGAAAATCGAACGTAACGGATTTCAACGAAAAACATTATCCATATTATTTTTGCGAAAATAATAATATTTTGAATAAATAATTTATCCAATA
The DNA here is from genome assembly GCA_022495035.1 of Philopotamus ludificatus. NCBI lineage: Eukaryota > Metazoa > Arthropoda > Insecta > Trichoptera > Philopotamidae > Philopotamus > Philopotamus ludificatus. Next base: position 16,027 of record JAGXCT010036438.1, on the reverse strand, counting down.
CATAAATCGTTTAATAAAGAATATTATTTATTCGGCATGATATTTTTTTCTAGAAATAACAAGGACCCATGTTTATAAAACCATATGAAAAATATCACAATATATTTTAAGCCGAATATATTTCTTTTTCTATTGTCGCGAAAAATACGTATATATATATATATATATATATATATATATATATATATATATATATATATAAAAATGCCTTTTGTAATAAGACAAGAAATGAAACGGGGAAAAAATGACCCGTACTACGAATGTACGAGCATGTCCATTTTTTATGGAACATCTGAAAGGAAATGTCACGATCTTCATTATTTAATACACGGAACCCGGACAGAATTTGCTATGAAATATTTCGGGGAATTCAATACACATGTTACACTGATACATAATAATTTAACCGTATGAAATATATTAACGCTTTACACTTAGAGCCTTCTGGGTCGGCGTAGGACATAATGGCGATGGTAGGTTTGCCATAAGTCATTCGAGCCTTCCTGGCCATAACCGCAAGTATTTTTACTGGTACGGTCGGATGATAAAGGTTTATTAGATCGGTCCCAGGGTGGACCCCTTTGAAATGCCTTTTATTAGAGTAGCTCTGGGTGCCTAATTTCAACATTGGGTCAAGGATGTTTGAACTTGAAATGAGTCCAGTGAATTTTAATAAAACACCCAAAAAGCTTTCATCGGCTCATTTCGTGTCAATCATTTTAAATCGTGGGAAAATTCGAAAAACATTACGCACTGGTTTTATTTATTTTAATAATATACACAGTTTAATTAAAAATGCAATTAAATTTATTTTAAAAATATAAAATGAGAACGATTTATAGTAAAATTTGAATATTTTGATTAAAAATAAATTTAAAAAAGCCTTGGACTGAACAGATAGTTATATATTTTAAATAAAGATCTTTATACTGATACTAACCACCTCAGAGAGAGCTTTTCAAGTGCTTTTCTCTGTACAAATAAACAACGAAAACATTAAAAAACCTGCCCGAGAAGGAAATATATGGGGTCCGAGAAGTAAAACATTGCTCTGGTTTAACAGTACTAAATTATCAATCCGGTTCTGTTAATATCTGTTTTTTAGTTTTAGTGTTAAAAAAAATCATAAAAATACTAGTTCAAATAAGTTTAATCCCTGCCGATTCTCTTAGGGCGTGGTTTAGGGACCTTAAAAATAATTGGATGGATATGACCTAGCAAATATAGAGAATATGGTAAAACATCTCAACAAACTCCTAAATGTGTCACAGTTCGATCAGCTGTTGGGTTTTAGACACACCATAAAGGTGAGTATTTCTGCGATAATTCATAAATAATTATACGCGGATCTTATTCAAACATAAATTTCATCACGTTATCATCGAATATCGAGGGTAGTCTTGATTTAGACGCATCCTTTTAATTTCTATTGCCTTATTTAAACATTTACAACCAAAATCGGCATCTTCTGTGATAAGCACTTGACGGTAAACATCCATAATGGGTTTATTGGCATTGTAGCATTTAAGCCTTAATCATAAAATACCAGCAAACAATAATGTTGAACAAAAGGTCTACAAAAAACTAACAGGAGAGCTTATTTCACCGTATAACTTAACTCAAACATCTTTTCATAAAATACGCGATTTCTTTCTGGTACCTTGTACCTGGTTTTATTATAACAGAGTGATAATAATAAAGTCGACATTATCAATAAAGTCTGAAGAAGTTATTTGGATGGAGATTTATAATAATGAATATGCTTGATTTGATCAGATTAATAACTTTGATGTTCTTAAACACACTAGTCTCTTCAAGCTGTCGTCTTCTCTTCTTGTCATACGTCATCTATGCCTCTTTAGATTTAACAGGCTGGAGTCTCTCCAAAATATCCTCCCAATTACTTGCAATAGGTCTAAATAACTAGAAAACATTACCAAGTATCGTGTGGACAATCGATCTAAATTTTTCATATATCTAGCTACCCTTTTCAGTATCATATGACAAAGGTAATCAATTTTTATATATCTGTCGACTCGTTGGTCAAGATCTTCTATTATATGCACTTATGCTACATATTTTTACTAATAAAATATTTATTTAAATGATACTATACGAAATATCAGTCTGATATCACCTGACGTGTTTCACTCGTTGAATTAATTGGGTTCAAATATACATATTGTACATCTTTTATATATATATATATATTTTGCTACATATATCCGCGTTGCTTTGACGAGACCGCGAACCAGTTCCGTAGCCCATTAAATTAGCACGGGGCAATTGTCTTCGCGGGCTAATTCGACCGTGCTCACAATGAGACAAATAAAAGTCGAGTATCGTTAGCGGGGAGCGTCTCTATTATCAAAGAGGTGGTGGCAGGTGGGCAATGGTGTGGGGAGGACGTTAAATTAGCACTGGCTCCTCGGGTACAGGTAACAATGGCACGGGCGCAGGGGTGTGGTAGACAACTGGTGGTCGCTGAGCCCGCTTTCCGGCCCCCGAGACTGCTTACTTCGCGAGGTCACGTCTGACTACGATACCGGTCCCGAAGTTGAAGTAATGAAAAGCGCGAGAGTCGAGTGGAAAATTGTTTAAAGTTTTCCGGGAGCGAATGAAAGTGTTTAAACTTTTCACTTAATCAGACGTGTGCCGTGTTTTGTTTCAGAGCACACGTAAATAAATAAATACATGCTGAAAGTTTCTAATTCGCGATATGTGAAGAATTAAAACGATTAAATGTGTATATTCATATATATCATATTAAACATTTTTTTATACAAATTATGACTAAAATATTAAACATATAGCTTCTGATATATATATGTGATCCCTTGTAAGAAGCTGACATATTTTCTAAATGTAGATGATAATAAATTGTAGAGTGTGGATAATTTTTGGCTCACTCTCGCATAATAACGATTTGGTCAGTAACTGTTTGCGATGTAAACGAAAACCGATAAATTACACCAACCGACCTTGCTCTGGCCAGAGTGTAAATCATTTGAATTACTGGCAGAATAATTTGACTATCATTGAAACAGAATACTCTATTACTATTTGTCCTAAGCATGATGCAAAGGAAGCTGGAGTTTTGCCAACAGACGATTTCAACAATTACCATTTCGTGGAAATTTGCATATTTAATACTTGCTTGATATACGAGGTTTGATAAAATGATACGTGAATAAACGTTTATCTCAATTCCTTCTCTCCTTCGAAGTAGTTAACATCAATTACATTATTCACTTCTGGAGGCGTTTTTTTAATAACTGCTTAAGTGATTTTAAATTTATTATTTTGTGTCTCTTCAGAAATAGGAAGAGCTGTGTATTCTGGGAATATAAAGGCTAAGAAATCATCGCGGTGTTATTTTTTGTTTACAATAATTTTCCATTTTCCATTATTTCTACAAACAAAAAATCGAGCACATTAAACACATATAAAACCTTTTTTATGGCCAACCACAAAATAAGTATCCAATATGGTAACCAATGTCAAGAAATGTCAAGAGTGAGTGTACCAACACAATAAAAAAGCAATTGGATTCATACAGCCTAGAAAATTCTACATATTTATTTATCAAAAAAAATATTGCAGAAAAAGATCATTGACTTCAAATATTCATATTAATATAAATAAAATGAAAAATGTATTTTAGACAATGCATTTATTTTAAATGAATTTATTTAAGCTCAAAATAAAGAAAGTCATCTGACAAAGGGTATTATATTAAAGTCTACTGGGAATTTAATCACTAATGGAAAACAAATGAAATTCTAGTAGAGACTTTTTCAATGCAATCCATGGATCCACAATAGAAAATTTATATTATCGGCTTAAATGAATACCCTTTGTTTAAGCAAATATTTAATTGCATTATTTTATATTGCTAAAGTAATATGTTTACATATCTATATATTTATGTATTAATAATAGATTTAACATGTTATGACGATGGCGTGTATAATGCCTTTTTCGTGTAAACGCGGATTTTTTCAAATAGGAAACAGGAAAAAATATAGACGGATGCTATTTCCGTGTATATCTAAAAATTCGGAATATTTTTTACTGGTTGTAATAAAAATATGGAAAAGTGTGTCGACGCCTCGAGACGAAAAATATTTATATAAGGGACAAAATATCACTTTAAAAATATTGCAAATGTTTTCAATATACAATCTGAATAACAATAGATCTATACATACATATTAATATAAATAATACATATAGGAAAACTGTAATTTAAATTTATTTGAAATATTTTTTCAGACGTTAAGCTCAATAATTTTACGCACAGTAAAATATTTTCCATCATATAGACGAGTTGCACTCAATCTCAATTTACGTTTCAATAATCACACGGTCCTTTGTGAGCGCCAAATTAAATATTTCAGGTGAAAATTTTATATACGTATTCTAATGTGCTTCTGAAAACGTGCACACTCGCGGAACGTTTCCATTAAGCACAAAGGGCAGGGGTCGCCAACCCGAGCGGCCAGACGAAACAATCCAGGGGTAAAACGCAGCCTAACCAATGTTTAATGATTCTGTTTGATTTTAGGGAAATTTGGTATACATAATCTATAGAGACATACTACATAATATTTAAAATAATTACAATTTTATAAAAATGCTAATATTTTAAATATATTTTATTAGATATATGAGATTGCCTTCTGCCACGTGTCTAGCAATTTTTATATAGCAAGACTTTCAGAGTGGTACGGATACATACGTGTAATACATATATGAAAAATTCGTATCCCATATTAGAAATGAGATATATGAGAAGACATATATGTATATGTAACATTTCCGAATGATACAAATTTGATAAGTTTTCTATTTTGGGAAATATATTTTATTTGCAGATTTTAAGTACAATAAATTATTACTAGCACATCTGTGGCAAAAATATTACTTCATCCAGCGATAATTATATTCTCATAGAATTCAATAAAACTTAAAGTAATACTTAGAAAATTCATTCAACTTAATTTAATCCGATAATTACAATTAAATAAAATAAAAATATTGTTTCTAATGTTCTAAATTATCATATTTTCTCTGATGGAGATCGCCCACTTTATTTAAGTTCCCTCGCAATCTCTAAACTTTTTCTGATATGACATATAAAGCTATATTCTATTAATAACATGGTTGTATATATATTATATACATAAATCAATATATATTCTAAATCCAGAGTTGTATCTATCAGAACAAAAATCTTAACCTAGCCCTGCCGATGGGGACCCTCAACAAGTTTTTGATTTTTTTTAAATAACTCTTTTAATATAAATCAAGTTTCAAAGTTCAAATCAAGTTCGTGACATATCACAAACTGTTAATTAAAAATAATTCAAAACAACAATATTCACTTCTGTTACAACGGACGCGATATTTTTTCTCGCTTGCATCCGGTACGATTTGCCGAGTGCGAGAGTCCTTCTTATATAAGTAATATAAGAAGGACTCTCGCACATGCCGCTCTATAGAAGGGTTGACTGGAGTAGTTATAATAAATCCCTAGAATAATGAAACACCACTCCTGTAATTTTTATTCGATTTATATAAATTTAGTTAAAGCAAAATTTAAAATTTAAAATAATTTTAAGGAATTATAATTTCTTCTTAATCTGTCCCTAGGTTGCTAATAAAATGGCAAAACACTCGGTACCATATCTACGATAAATCAGTAGCCATAAGTCCAAGTCGCACCCCGATGCAGATAAATCATTGAATAAAACAAACGCCGTACGATGCTCCATGAATAATTTATATGTCGAGGATTGAAATAAATAATGTACTTTACTAGAAATGAAAGATGGAGCGAAGGAACTGTATTAAATTCAATATTATTCGGGGACTCGGCGTAAAACTATATTACGCTCAGAGACAAAATCTTAAAATTTACGTTTAACGGGAGACCCCCTTTGTGATACCTCTCTCGCCTTCTCCGTCTCACTCTGTTATTTTGTAAAATAATGTTTTTGACAAACTCTCGAAATAGAAGCGACCGTATATTGAATCGAATAAATTGTCTATAAGCTGAAAATAAATAAATCCCCGACAAAGGATTTGCCTTTGTGAAATACTTTTGCCATCAATCAAAAACTAACGAAGCTGATTTTTTGACGATGTCATTTACAAATAGCAAAATTTAAGATGACCGGACAACTGAAAAGGCATGCCTTGGCTTCAAACAGAACCAAATAACTGTATAAAAGTATATAAATAATCGCAATAGTACATAAATAATTGACACGTGTCCATGATGTACTTTATATTATTCTCATCGGGGTTACAGCCCCTTTACTAATCTAACATCGTCCAGGACCTTGTCAATTTGCAATCCCCTATAATATAAAACACATTAATAAGGTCAATGAGGTCAAGATAGGAAAATTTTATATAGATTTATTTTTCTTGAGATTGTTATATTATATAAGTACCACTTTCATAATATATAATATGTTTTCTTTAGAAATAGGCCCAGCTTTGTAACCTAGCAATAGTAAAGGACAGTTTGATAGCTCAAGAGCTGTTAGCGAAAGTTTGTGCAGAACCCAAATTACTTATAAATTTTCTTCCCAAATCTTTTTCAAATGTTTTAAAAAAAATGCACGTACAGCAACAATTTAAGCATTATCCATTTTTTGTGTTTTTACTTATATGCGTTTAAGAAAAAAACATTTTTGAAATATATATATTGAAGAATATAATAATATAAGTTTAACGACTGTACTTGGGGAAGGATTTGAAAATTTGAATTCGCTGATATTGACATGTTATTTGTTGATGGCCTAATTACATTGGTAATTATGATATAAATTATATTAGTGTTGTTGATGGTTCTGACAACCATGAATTCACTTTAAAAAATACTACTGAGGTTTAGCAATTGGCCAGTAAACTGCAAATATTGAACGTGCCGTTAAATTTCAGTAGGATTTGTTGAAAATTATTGGCGGTCGATATCAAGCAATATACAAGGATTTGAACAAAAGTAAAATTCAAAAATTGGTGACAGATTATTTAGTGAGGGTTAATTCAGAATCTGCAACTAAAATATCATTGTGCACACTAAAACACGTGAAACTTTATTAAAATGATGTAAATATTTAATATACGCTAAGGACAAGTAGTTTTTAAAAGAACAAAAACGGCGTATACAATTTTACAAATTAAAAAAAATCTGATTATTTTTTGATCAAATCTAGAAAAATCGAAACTTCTATTAAACAAACTAACAACATTAATTCTAACAATATTTTATCTAAAAATATCAATCTGTTATTTTTTCATCTACATTTCTATAAGGAGATAATATAATAAAATAAATTTATTATAATTATTCTACCAATAAACCGAAAGGTAATGCATATTTTTGTTGCATATTTTGAAATCAGTTTGTTACCAGCTGCCATTGAGTTTTGAAGCTCTCTTCTTAATCTCACGGTTTTGATATTATTTGTTTTTGGTTTATATTAAAAAATGGAAGAGCCGAAGGTTGGCGAGAAACATTTACAGTATTTATATGCAGTTTTTATTTGATTAAGGTAGAAATCATATAGAGATACATTTCGATATTAATGAAGACATCTTGAATCCTCAAACAGTGGTAAGTGGGTGAAAAGACAAAATAAAATCAGGGAGACGGAGAATCCGGATAAAAGAATCAAGGAATTGTCACAAGATCTCGGTTGATCATAATCAACAGTGACGGATACTTTTAAAAGGCAAGGAATAATCGACAAAGAATTTGGGTGTCACGCAAATTTTCTTCAACGGTCTCAGTACAACCATTGTTTTATTTGTACTGTCCAGATTTGAAGCCGAACTGTTTCTTAGAAGGATTATTACTGGGAATGAGAAGTGGATATACTACAGTTTAAGTAGAAAAAAACACTGATTTTCATCGAATTAGGTACAAGTGGCTCATCATTTATGGAAAAACCTGGTCACACTGTTACTGCAGAGGTTTATTATGCTTATCTAATAAGATTAAAAGAGGCACTGATTAAAAAACGGATCAGCTTTAGGATACAATCAAAGATAAATTCTCTAGAATGATAATAGACGACCACACACAGAAATAATTACACAGAATAACATAATAAAATTAAAATTTTAAAGTACTGCAACATATTATTAATTTTTAGGATTGTCTCTTTTTAAGTCGATAAAACATTTGCTTCGAGATAAAAAAAACATTACAATTGTTTAGCCCTACCGATGGGGTATATTGGGTACACCAAGTTTTTGATTATTCTCGAATGACTCATTTAATATAAATTCTACATGTCACAAAATATCTGGATTTGTCTAAAAAATTCTAAATAATAAATATTATAAATAATCAATGATCTTTATTGTCCGCAATTGCGAAAAAAAATAAAAAAACACAATATTCGCCACTGTTGCCCCGCACGCGATGTTTTTTCTCGTTCGTATACGGTACAATGTACCGAGTGCGAGTGACACGTGCTCAGTCTACGGCGAGACATCGCCGAGAGCGTTATCATTAACGCATCATGTTGATTAGTTAAAAAATAAAAAAATATCCAACAAATTATAAAGCATATCATGATTAAATATTTTTATACATATAATAATCCATTTTTTTTTTAAAAATGTTAAGATATTGATGAAGAATTCATGTTTGGGGTCTATTTTCCATTATATGTAGACCCCTTCAAACGACGCGGTTGTTTTCGAGCAGCCTTGACGGATGGATAAACAAGTCCAAAGTCACTTGCAGTCATATTTTAATAAAAGCCCGCAAGAATTACGAAAGAGGTATTAAAAACTGTTTATTATAATTATTAATCATTTTTAATTAGTGGAAGATCATAGATAACGAGGGAAAATATTTTAGAAAATAATATTGTATAGTTTTTGGTTAAATAAACTTTTTCTCGCATTACAAAAGTGAAATTTCTTCTCGCTTTACCTAATATATTAATATTATTATTACAGTGGCCTTATAACTCTGGGGCGGGTCTTTGTCACCTGGAGGACACCTCCGTCTCAGTCATGATATCATGACTGTAGAGTCTACAGTGTAGACAGACGTTCTCCAAGTTATCTTGGCTCTTCGAATACGGGTCAGGTCGCCAGCCAAAGCCCGGGAGCCGA
>JAGXCT010036437.1:53238-70713 GCA_022495035.1 Philopotamus ludificatus | reverse complement strand
AATTATAAGTATTTTTGAAGCGTTCTGCATCTACACTATTTATAATACAGGACACAAAATTAATTGTATGACAGCATTAGCAAATTCTACATGTTTAATTTTTGGGGTAGGTAAAAACTGAAGGATATGTAATTTTCCCCAATTTTAACATTTGATATATAATTGTTAAAAAATTGAATAACCTTCTAATAATCGTTGTTATTGTTAAAAATATTGGTAAATTTTTAAATAATAATAATGTGTCATTGATTTGAGAACTGCATTTCCTTACAGATAGAAAAATGACTTTAATGCTTTGTAAAAAAGATTAGTCTCATTCATACATAAATGACTTTTAAATTTTGTTAACTTCTTACCGAATACTCTAACATATAATTACATTGAATTTTTATTGTAATTATATCGGATTCATACAATTCAGATAAAGGCTTTTAAGAAAATGTATATTTCTTTATAGTTTTTATATTTATTCATAAAAAAATAGAAATGAACACGTGAAAATAAATATTTTCAGTAGTCTTATTTTTTGCTTTAATATATTATATTTGGCGTTGATTTTGAATAAAAATAAAATTCTTAGCATGATTTCTGAAAACTTACTTTTTCAATTATCATGGCTTTGAGAACTTCGAATTTTAATTGTGTTTTTTCGCTCGTCCGTAACTTCTTTATAAGGGAAAAGACCATTTCGTAGTGTTGGGCAGACAAAATATATTCAATAATTATTTAAAAGTTCGTACGTTTCATATTATTGGTGTTAAAGTGTTTGAACAGTTCCACCCATTGATTTTTGGTGAAAACATTCCCCGTGTTCCATTCTGTCACTTTTTCTGGTGTAATGTATTTAGAAATGAGTGAGTGACCCTTATCAAATACTTCTGTGTCTTGTTTAGAATTAATAAATCCTTTACACTTAATTCATTATTATTTCTTTCCATTTAGGTAGATTGAGTAAATTTGCAAATTTAAATCTTTTTAATTCTTTAAAGAACACAGTCCGCTGTTCCAAATATTCTTTGCTTATTTTATAAAACTCAGCAGCTGTAGTATTCTTATATTTTTCTTTAACACCGCTGCAGCTACTTTCTTACAATTTCGCAATTAAATTACAAACGGAGTGGGAAATAAATACAGTACGGTTTAGTTTCTTTCTGAAAACGAGACATTTCGGCGATACGAATCTGTTCCTGGGGACAACGCGAAAAGCTAGCTGAAAACAAGACCGGTCCCGTTCAAAACAGGACATATGGTCATCTTAAATATAACCTAATCATCTCTGTTTTTGTTGTTTGAATAACGATTAGTTTATTTTATTATTTTTAAATCAATACAAATACGGCGGCGAGAGCTTTGATTCCATTCCCCAAATTTATTTTTTTAAATTGGCGATTCGGTGGCCAAACCAAGCGTCAAAATTTGCCGGCCGATCAATTTCATCAGGCCGACCGCAAATCGAACTTTTGATTGCGCTGATTAAGTCCTGTAATTAATTTTGTTCAGGTCTTCCGAATTTACAACATCAATATTCCGAGCGGGGAACTTGGAACTTCCACAATTCTGTCGAGGCTTTTATTGGCGCCCGGGCAATAATGGAGTGTCAGTGGAACAAGTTCGTTTGCATTGTAAATGAGCTTCGCTCAGAATATATTTTTGATTGTGTGTGCTTATATATCTAATTTGTGTCCTACACATTTATTTTTATTTTATTTACACTTTTTTGGAGATGCGTACTAACGAATGAAAACGAATATTTTATCCCATCCTCAGCTGACGCAATTTTTTATACAATTTTTTTTACGATTAAAATATATTGTATTTATGTTATCATGTCTAACAGAAGCTGTTTTTCTATTAAGGTAATTACTAAACATTGATCGTATTAAATACACATTACAGAACAAATGAAAGAATATAAATGAAAGCTAATTAACCATTATAACTATAAAGATTCTGTTAACGTTCCAAATTGGTTTTGACTCTTGTGATATTTTTAAGCTTCATCTATTATATTGTAGATGATAATTACAAAATTAACAATCCAATACATCATCCAGTTTGACGACCTTCTTCACTAGAAGCATTTTTTTAAATCAAAATTCTGATTTTAATTTTTTTTAAACCATCTCTGACATATTAAACGCATTTTTTTTCGTAGTATGAGGTGTTTTTTTATGGAACTCGTATATGAGACAGTTTTGCAAATAACTCTTAGGTTGAAAGCCCTCCATTAGAAATATGGCGAAGAAAAAAACATATTTCTTTTAAAAGATGATTTCTAGATGGTTACGGACCAAACGAATGTAATAAACGTATTAATGGTTCTATGGAAGAAACACAACTGATGACCAAACAGGTCCTTGTTTAAATCGTGACAATTCGCGACATTGTACATGATGTTTAGTAAAACTTCACTAAACAATGTTTTAAGTTATTCTTTTTCAAATTTTAAACGAAAATATTATCTAACAAAAGTATTCATATTAATCGCTCATCAATCATTTTGTGACTTCTCCTTTATCCCGATGATGAAAAATTCACGAAAGGATGAAGCTCTGCAAACATTAAAGAAATAAAGATGCTGAACTACTCAATTAATATATCGAAAATTGCATAAAAAATGCGATGTGTCCAAAGAAGCATCTAATTAGGACTACTATCTAGAGGAAAAAAATATTTTTAGAGAAAAGCAATAATATATTTATTAAAAATAAACTTTATAACTTAGCACCCACTTTAACTTACAGTTTAAATAATACAGCTTAGTCACTTAGTCTTAAGTAGTACATACATAAATGATTGCCAATCTTAATCTGTTGTGTATTCAGATGAGTTTAACTACAAACAAAGCAAGTTAAGAACATCGCACATATATGCCAGAGACCTATAAAGTTAATATATTTTCAAATTAACATAAAGTTAAATTATCCATTCGCTCTTTATTAATTCCGCGTCTATTTTGGCAATGAATTATGTTGTTTTGCGCAAATTACCCATTCGGCCGCTTTGCAAATACACTTCATTATAAACACCTAATAAAATGTTGTAATATGCCGTTTCAATGAATACACAACATTAAATTAACATTCAAATTCGTGTAAATTTTAACAGCTCCCTCTCTCTAACATCATCTGGCAACGGCTTTCGTCGAATTAAAAGCTATGTATTTCGGTAATTCGATCGTGACTATGCATATCAACACTGCAATAATATAATGCACTCGAATTAATTCCATATTTTGATTGAATATTGAAAATGATGATTGGAATTTTTTACACATGCATATATCATCTGTGATATTATTGGGATATTTTTGCGGAGGGCGTCTAATCTACACATGTGTGTATGTGCTTTATACGAATTTGTTGAAAGGGGTCCAAGGCATCATATTTCCCGTCGCGATAACCAGTCGTAAAGCTCTGGCTATCGCTTCTATCGAATGAGCCATTCCATCACAAAACTCCAGCTTCACTCCCCCTGCGGGCTTGTACCAAATTCCGGAATGACCGAAAAAAATCCACAAATCCAGTGGCAATGACATCCCTTCGTTTTCCGCGACTTGTGCCGCATGTGTGCGAATATTCCCCATTGTGACGTACAAATTTGCCATTGTTGTGGGGTGGAACAACAGACGCCACATTTATTACCCATAACGTTTACCAACTAATCAAAATGCACCCTAATATAATCGATACTGGAATGGGGAAAAATCAGTATTTTATTTGTCTATACAATTACTCAACATGAAACTAACTCTGATACTGTTTTTTTAACCCTGTGTGGAATTAAATCCCGCTCGGTAAAACATACGACAACTTTCGCATTTCTCAATCGTTGAGTGGCTGGTATTGTTGTCTTGTGGTATGATCATACTCTACAAGTTTTGAGATGTGTGAACTTCTAACAAAAGCCATTGTTGCTGAGCAATTGGCCTCTCGTCGACACTCACTTTTGTACAAACCCAAATTGTGAACCAAGCACCTCAAATCAAGTGCTTAAAATTGTGTTTACTTGTACATACTCGAACAAAATGTTATTATTTATTGATGGATTTACCAATAATATGTAAATTTAGTTTCATTGATATTATTTTTTTTTAGCAGTGAAAAAAATATCTAAATAATATATAAAAACTTCGTAAATATATGTTTTTATATATCTCGTTTAAAAAGCCAGGAATACCATAGTCATTTTCATTAATGATTCTATAAAGTCAATAACAATTGTCATAAAAACATAAAAAAAATGAATACTAAATAAAATTCGATGAAGAAATTTCATGATAGAAGATAATAATTTAATGATGAAGAAAACTCATTCAAGCTTTTTTTTAATTAAATCCAAATGACAACATGCACATTAGAAAAGGGTTATCATTTGTTCTGGCTTCAGGGAGTAATTCATGGTGCTTATCCTGCATTATGAGCCATCGTAAGAAAGTTTTTGATAGCTTTTTCATATTTATAACTTATGATAAGGGGATTTAGCGCAATTGGCTAATTTTCTTAGGCAAAAAATTACATCGATTGCAAATCATTGAACGTGTCGATTCAAGACTATAACTCACTGATTTGAATCAAAATATGAAATAATTGCTGTTGGAAGCATTTTACTAGGTTTGAGTCTTTTTAAATGAAAATACTTATCTATATTGTTTTTTCAATAGAAAAATGAGTAAAAATTACATATATTTTCTTTTTTTTTACAATTGTCCCTACAAAAATACCTTCAAAGTGATTGAGCAACATGAGTCAGATATCAAAAACACATTTTAAGTTAAAAAAATTAGAAACATTTAATATTAGACAGACAGAGACGGTCTAAGGAAAACACAAAGCACGACAAAATGGGACAAACAAGTTTAGATATCAATAATCTTTACTATTAGTACTTTTACTATATATTAGTACTTTTTATTAAATGTTTAAAAAAATATTTTATTTCTACAGCCAAGTGTAAACGTTTAGAGTTATGTTTTATATTTTTTAAATGTTAATTATAAGATATTTAAACTTTATTATCGAATATAATCAAAATTAGATTTTTTAATATAAAACGTCTTTCCAATTAATATCTTTATTACTTTTATAATTATTTCTGCACTAATTGATAGTTAGAATTACGTTTTGTTAAATCTTTTTATCAACCCACCAATTAATTAAGATCTCATATAAATCTTATTTTTAAATCTATTACCTTTTATGCAATTTATCAGAAATATGACCAGAAACATTTACAGCGAAAGATATAAAAGTATATAATAAATTCTGATCAACATAGCTTTTAAGTCATTATACACGTAAAATAAATAATATATAATATAAGTATAATAATTTTAGATTGAATTACTAACAATTTATTAACTCTCAATTTTTATTAATTTTAAAATATACTAAGAATAATTAATTTACGAATACACTTTAGGTTATTGATTTTAATTTATTTTTTATTGTCTAAGTGTGAGTTTCCATGCGTTTGTACGCAGTTTGAACAACGTGGATAAACACGAGCCGGCAAATGGCAGACGGAAGCGGAAAACTTGGCTCATCCGAATGACACAAAGGTCCCAGTGTTCCCTTTAACAGTAAACGGGACCAGCTATATATAGTACGGATTTGTTGCTTAATTGAAGTTTGAATTATCTTGTGTTGAATTAGTTGATATTCCAGTACACTGATCCGTTCGGATTACGCAATTAAGATATTCGGTCCGTGTCCTAGATAACATATAGATTTCCCGTATATTTTTAGCATCGTCAGATTCATATTTAGTCAGTCGGCTCATTGCGGGGATCGATCGGAGCCCACTAACCCAAATAAAATGCATAGTCACACCAGTAATTAATTACGTAGCCGACGATATGGCGAAACGATTATGCGTTATGCGGATAATCTTAAAGACGGGAAAATTTACTTAGATTAATCATTAATCAATATATGAATACATGAAACTTTTATAATATTTATTTTGGCGTTTGGATGCCCAAATAGGCATAAACACACGTGCCACATAAATATAAATGGGAGAGTGTCCCGATGAAGACACTCCATCATCCCGGTTTTGCGGGATAGGTCACGTGTTGTGATGATATGAAGTACAGTAGAATCTGATAGGTCTAATTTATGGTCTGCGGGGAGATTTGTTACTTATTTAACGGTCGGGTTCATTTATTACGCGGTCCAGTGTACCAGTGTGTTTTTTCGACCTTATTACACCACATTTGTCATGGGGAAAATCCTTGCGATTAATTCATTTCCGGCTCTGTGTACTGGTCCCTATACTTATTGAATACGTTTTTTTTTCTGTAGATATATACCGATGCGATGTATAATGTTAGTCCATTTGTGAATGTAATCGCAGTGGGAGGAATCCAGGCGTATAATCAAGTTCGATCCCCTATTTTATTACATTGGCCGCCGTTTTAATTATTCACCCCCCCTTGTATGCACCGTTCCTTGTGAAATCCCCTTAGCTATTCTTGTTGCGGATCAATAATGTATTGTTAAAATATTGCTGTTACTTAATACTAAAACGAATGTATTTTATTTGACCTAACACTTGAATAAAAACATTTATCGTTAAAACATATGAGATAATTACTTGTTATATATTAAAGTTTTCTGAATAAAAAACGTAAGCAATTTAAAAGTTGAAGTGAAGTTTGGTAGGCCATCTTGCCCGCCAAAGCGAAGGATCCTCGGACTCGAAGCTTCCTTTGCTGAAAACCGAGAAACTTCAAAATTGCACACAAAAGACCTATGAAATGCTATACCCAAGATATAATACATACTGTGGGCATCATCTTGATCCGGAATACCCAAGAGAGAATGTAAAAAAATAGGGGAAATGTATTAGTTACTAATAAATGCATTTTTTTTTATAAAAACAACAAAATTTGGCAATAATGTTTGAAATTTATCGTATAGTCAATGGATCAAATAAAACCACCAGGGTGACTATTACACGATTTTAGAAATATTTTTGGCACAGATGGTTGCTGAAATTAAAAAGGACAAACATTAAAATAATTAAATAAATATTATTTTGCAATTAATAAAAAATGATAACAATAAAGAGATCATCATATTATTTATGCTGAGTAAAGTAAATTTGTAAGTATCTATTCCAATAATGGTATTCTTCAATTTAGTTACAATGTTGTGAAGATCCTTTTAAAAGCAAAGTTGTTGTAGAGCTTAACTATGAAGAACAATATATTATACATAAAATTTAAAAAAAGCTTGAGCTAAAAAAAATATAAAAAACTTGATAATTAGTCCCGTCGTGTAAGAACTTACAAATAAACGCTTAAAAAGAACTTTATTTTAAAATAATTAATTAAAGCAACGCCAAACTTTCACTAAAAATTATTAATAAGCTTAAAAAATCACTGATCAAATGATATTAAATATTTAAAGAAAGATTTTTAGTTTTTACTCAGTTGAGGCAGGATTTAGTCAAGTTAAAAATTTATTAAGAAAAACTGGAAATCGATTTAATATTATAGAACGCAACAATTTCCGAGTATTATTAACATAAATAGCATGATGGAAAGAATCAAACACAATTGGCATATTTAATATAAATTAGTAAAATTAAAATTATTTGTTATTTTAGTTAAAGTGACTTTACGATGCATAATTAAAATCGAACCATTATAATATACAATTACAATCTGTGTTTCTAAAATCTTTGTTATATCTGTGAGACTAATGATTAAAATATAACAAAATAAATAAAACATAAATCTAATAAACCACTTTTTTTTTTTTGTTCTTATTCTTAGCTTTAAGTTAATGTGCAATTATTACTATTATTATTATATTGTATGATGCATGTCATAAAGAAAAATGTAAGCGGGTCGATGAACAAAATATTTTTTTTAAACATACATATGAACCAATATTCTTGTAAAAAAATAAAAAAGACTACCGAAATTAAATCTTAATTTACATATTTTTTTAAATTATTAATAATTTATATTATTTAGACATCGTATATTAAAACATCGCAATAATATGTATATCAAGACTTTAATAATAATATATAATGATAAAATCAAATTTAAAGGCCCACATCTTGAATTTCATTATCTATATTTAATATATGAATTGAAATCTTATTCTACATCCCACATACCTTGTCATAAATCTTACATCTCACATTCTACACACATTCCGTGTATATGAATCTCACATTCCATACAAACGCCAAATTTAACTTCT
Organism: Philopotamus ludificatus; assembly: GCA_022495035.1. Taxonomy (NCBI): domain Eukaryota; kingdom Metazoa; phylum Arthropoda; class Insecta; order Trichoptera; family Philopotamidae; genus Philopotamus; species Philopotamus ludificatus. Next base: position 62,491 of record JAGXCT010036437.1, on the reverse strand, counting down.
CAATTACAGCCACTTTTTAATATATTTAACGCAATTTTTTTTTTAAAATGTGTCTGATATTTATATCATTGTCATTAGGTCTTAAGCAGCTAAAGCTTTAATTATTGATTTATATTATCTTTTATCTGTAAAATTTGTCTTTATTTGGCTTAATTAGGGATTGTTTAACTATTACATGAGACAAAGAGGCCACCCTGTATACGTCGGCAGGAACCTGTGCCTCCAAGTTGCCTTGCTGTCTCCGTTGCCCCGATGATCGATAGCAGCGTTCCCATTGTTCAGCGGTTAGTAAGCGGAGGTTATCAACAACAATCTCCCAATCTGTCTCCGCCGTGCTCACGTGGCGCTTCGTGCGTACCCACAGAGATGCCTCTACATCCGCTTCCTCGCCCCCACCCCTTGTTAGACAAGGAAAAGAAAAATTTCCCCGGAGACGACGCATTAATAAAGCGTATATATTTCATGGGCCCGGAGGGGCGGAGTAGATCCGCGGTCTGCACAAGTGCGGGGGGGAGGTAAAAATGAAGATTTATGCCGGCCGGTGTCCAAGCTGTTGTTCGCTTGTAGCGCGGTGTGGCCGGTGACTGGCTTGTTGATTAATGGCGACAATTTATCAACGCTCTAATGCCGATTGATTATATCGAGTCTCCTCTGCGTTTGAGGTCTAAACTGCCGATAAATAAAAGGTCGTGTAACGCCCCGGGAAGTTACAAGAGCAGGGGGTGACTGCAGATGAATGGCGCGCGATTGTCGTCAAACCGCGCGATGACAGGGACACCCTTTTATTACTCTCCCCATTAGATAAATTCGACGATTTTCGACTCCAAAACTTTAAAAAAGAACAACTCCTTATATTTCTGGCAAATATATATTCTTAAATATATGTATTATTTCTTTTTATTTATATATTTCGACAAAGCATAAATGACAGTAATTTAAAGATACGTCCGTACCGCCCACTAGTGGGCGGTACGGACCAGGTTGAGGACACCTGCTGTAAAGCAATCTTAGTGTATCCTAAAAATATTATCATCATCATTTGCCAGCCACAAGGCTCTCCTCTCGCTGAGGGCATGGGCCTTACCAAACTCTCGCATGGTAGTTAAGCTAAAGGAACCTGAGTCTCACACGTGACGTGAGGGCTCCTCTTTCGTGTCCATACCGCGGGGACCCGAGCCGTCTTGGTATGCGGTTTTTTGTAAAGAGTTTCCCTCCCTTGGCTATTGCTGGCATTTGACGTACATCTTCTACCATTTTGGTATCGGATTTTACCCTCTCGACTGTGTCCAGGCAAGTAGGAGGGGGTTTGTCTCGGTATTCGTATGTTCTCTTCTCTAAGGTGTTATCTGCTTATAACGAGTCACGAGTGACAAGTAGCGAGCGACCACACTCACACACCTATATAGATATACACAGGCATACATATGCACATCTGCCCAAAACGAGTCTCAAGTAGCCGGTCGCAAGTGATTATTAGCCCTGTCGCGCAATAGCAATCCTTTCATCATGGGAAAGACCTCCTCAGAGAGGGGTCCCCTAGAAAGAAGGAAGAGCAGCGAAAGTATCGAGACTAGACCAATTATTGGTCAACAGATTAGGGTTTTCCTTCCCAGGGTATACTGGCCCTGTAGTGAGAAATCCTTAGAGACCAGATCTATTTATGCACACAAGGATATGTGTACACCAACATGTACATATTTTCGCTCTGTTTTGTTGAGTATTTATGTAAAAAAATATAGGGATAATACATATTGATGCTGTAAAGCAATCTTAGTGTATCCTAAAAATATACGTTACGATATATATGATACCATGTTCAAGTTTAATTTTTTTACTAAAAAATATACAATAGATTTAATGTAAAAATATCTAAATTAAGCTTTTCTTCTTTTAATTTAAAAAGTTTCAACCTAAGTCCATATAATAAATATTAATTTTATTAGGATAAGATAATATTACTGCTAATTAATTGATTAAAATATTTAACGATAAAATTGAATATGACGCATCTGAATCTGACAGACACATTTTTTTTATATATCCATAAAACTAAATTAATTACCATTACTAATGTTAGCTAAAATTGCTGACTTATATAATGATCTGCTACATTAACCACTGAGTACCAGTCATATTAATTAAAATTAATTCTAAAATAATAATAGCGTTTCCAAAAAAATATTTTGTGTAATTTTTAGAAAATTACTGCATATTATTTTTATTTAAAATCAATTATATAACTTTTAAATTATTTTTTAAGGACGCTTAATAAGTAAATTAAGTACGCTATACTGAAAAGTCTTATTTTCTGTATTTTAATCATTATACGGAGACAATATTGCTTTTAATATTCGCATATAAAACACTTTACATATGTATTTATTATACACAAAAGATTCACGGATAACAAAAAAATAATGATATAAAAAATATTTCAAACATTACCTTGAATCGATCTAATGATACAGGTGTATGTAATATGAAAAAACATTAAATTAAAGTTTGTTTTTGTAATTAATGCAATAAAATGTTAATATGCAGGCATCACACGTGCGTTTTATTGCATTTTCAATCCCCTCTGTTAAAATACACAGGTCATTAAAGCCATAAATATCATCATTCGTGCGTGTAATTATTTAAGATAAGTTTATAGATAACAGTATATTTAATAATAAAGGTTTAAATTTTCTGTACTAACCAAATTGTGCCTATCAACCTAATCTATCCATATAATATACATATGTACACACGGTTTTCATAACCTTTAATAAAGTAGGCAACTAATTAAGGCCAACATTTACTTAGGTTAATAAAGGCATGGAAACTATTATATTCTGCATCGTATTAATATTATATAATTCATTTCTGCAACGAAAAAATATTTAAATTAAATATTCCATCTCGGTATGTAAACCCGACCCTCTTCCAGTCACTTATGAAATGTTAACAAGAGGTCTGGAAAGGTTCAATTTATCACTATTAGAGGAAAGATAACTAAAAGCACTGCTAACTAAATGTTTTGGGAACGTGTAATTTAAATAATAGGACGGGTGCAACATATGGCCGTGACTCATGCCCCTGATCCGACCATTTCTTCTGCGGATATTAAGGGGGATTGTCCGCCATTAGTGACTCGGTTATAAGGGTGAGCTCTGAAATTTCTGGATAATATTATTATATATTTTATTTCGTTATTAGAGCGTGTGATATAATATCCGGGAACTAAAAACAACGAGATTCGTCCTGTAAAAAATATAGTATTAATTTTTCAACAACAAGAAAAGTACTTTGTAACGGGCGCCTGATGAAAAGGTATTATGTACTTTGCGCGAGTTTTCTTTTTTCATACAACGCAAAATTTTTGTCATTAAATTTTGTTACAGGATTTTACACGGTTTTGAGAGCCCGTAACAAACAGGACGCTGAACGATTAAGTAGAAGTTTTTCGGCGTATCTTTTGTGTTGCTGAAAAAAATATATAAAAAAATCCCACGGCAAATTCATACTATGTTAAAAGTGCCATTTAATGCAATGTCATCGAGACGGTCGCCCTCCCTTATCGTGTATACTCGTGGTTTGCAGATAAAATACTGAACGAGCTGATGCGAACGACATATGACTTTTCAGATTATTGATAACATTTTTAAGGAATATGGGGTGTGAAGAAATCAAAGTCAATTCGGATGGATAAAATTGAATAAAAATGCCAAAATAAAACGGTTAATTTCCCATACACCTCATGTAACAAAATTTAATACCAAATTAGATTGACGTGAAAAATACGTTGATATTGATTTAAAATATCTACAGATTTTTCTGTAAAGTGAACAAAAATTTGATACTTTTTTTCTATGAAAAGCAACCTGCAAAAGTACTCATTCCATCAAAATTCATCCCCAGCGTCCAAAATTTCACACACCCTCTTGCAGTAGCCAGACCAGGGGAGTGTACGCTACTCCTCCCATGAGTCGGTCTTACACACATCTGCGAAAATAATAATTTATTATTATATAAACATTTAATAATGGGCAAAGACGTATGGTTATTACTGCCACTGTGCAAGATAGTTACGGGTTACGAGGGTCATAGGATATTTGACCCTTTCGTCTGTTTAATAGAATCTAAAATTTTATGCGGTCCTCACGTCTGCAAAATTATCTGATTTAATTCGTTTCGCAGCACCGGTTCGCCAACTTTTATTTCGCACGGCGCCCATTCATCAACCGTAAAGTCGCTTTATTTCTGCAAGTCTTAAATAAATTTTATCTCTTTCTCAGAACCGACAAAGGAAGCAATATGAAGTCTCGGACTGTACACAGTGAACAAGTTTGCTCTTCTAGAAATCGGCTCAAAGGGCACAAGTGACACGCTCGTGCAAAGTGAATATAAAGCAAGAATAATTATTACGGGTAACCAGAATAATGGGCCCATTGTTATGAGTGGTGAACTTGGCGACTTGTCCCACAATAATGGTAGACAATTAATTTATGGCCAACATGCTCAAAGTGCACAAGAAATATTGAAATATTTTGATATGACGACAATATGAAATAATTTAATAAATTAACTTTTATATGAAAAAAAATATAATAAAATCAAAATATGGTACACAAAAAGTTTACTTTTTTTTCATACACTTCAAATATGTTAAATGTATAAAAAGTTTATATAAAATGTGGTCCATTTCAGAATACGGGATAATTACGTTTTTTAAGACAAAAGTACATCGAGAGTTTATCATAAAAGAATCTACCTTAGAAAATGGTATTAAAAAAAAATATCATAATAAAAATAAGGATATGAAAAATTGGTATAAGAAAATTCGAAGAAATGTTAATTAGCATTATTTTAATATCGGTTTATACTATTATTATAAAAAAATGAGCTGCTGTGGTAAAACCCAACTGATGTTGTATAGGGGGCGATTATATTGGAGATAAATATTTTATCTTATTAATCAGACATATTTAGTTTAATGTGTATTATTGACCAATCCGTCACGGCGGTTCAAAAACAACGGAGTAGTCCGAACGGGTCTATCAGGGACCCCAAGCATTACAAGTCAAGATATTAATGAATTCTTTATCATTACATTACATCTTGACATTATTAAAAAAATAATTATTGATAATATGCTTCATATTTTGGTCAATATTTTGGATTTTTCAACTAATCTAAACTTTATTCTTTAGACGTTTAGGACAAATAAAAAAAAATATTGTGACACATAGGATTTATATTAAAGGAGTTATTCGCGAAAAATCCAAAACTTGGTTTCCCCAATCGGCACGGCCGTGCCTCATCGGCACGGCCAAGTTAAGCAGACCTTAATAAACATCATATTGATTGACCTTTTAATTATTTATTTTATTATGAAAGAAATACAGATTTTTTATGTTGCATTTTCATTAAGGCTTAATAACGAAGTTATTGTATAATTTAAGATTAAGTGCTTATAGTACGAAAATAACGAACTTTCATTAAATTCTTAATATTTGTCAGACTGAATATTTTATTTTCAAATTATGGGTCAGATTCTAGGAAAAAAACAGAGATTTTTGAGAAAAATGTGGCTATATTAGAACATGTCCCCCATTCTTTTATATCGACATCGTTTTATATGAGAGTACCTGAAACGTATAATAACTGAAAGACACTGATTTTTAGGATATTAATATGCCATTCTATCGTTTATAAAATATCATAAATAAAACAAGTATTTTTTTTTAGATCTAAGAATGAAAAACATAAATAGATCTTGTTATGCTGTTAGAATGAATATTATTTTCGCTACACATAATATTTAAAAATAAAAATCATTCCTTGACTTGTTAAAAGTATTTAAATAGTTTAAAATGTATTATATATTCTCCGTTGTTTAGTTTTTGTACGTCAACAGCTGCAATCGCTTTACAACTCTACACAAGTGGATTAAAAAACCGAATAAATATTTTACGAAAATATTATTTGTATAGTAGATTTATTGTGTAATACGGTATCCGGTTATCCATTGTGATCATACCACCCTCAGCGGTGATTCCCTCCCCTCGCCCCTCGCATACACTCCCCAATGCAGACGCCCTCGCACGCTGACAACTGCAAGCCCCTAAACGATCTGTTCATCTCACATTACCGACAAAGGAAGTCGAGTAGTCATCATTTGGGATGCATGAAAGTGTTCCTTCAAATTTCAAAACTCCCTATTAACGCCATATTTTTTCATTGTCAAAAACACTCCAAATCAAACAAGGTAAACCGACGACCCGACGGACCCTAGCATTGTCGAATTACAAAGAACATCCTTTTTTGAATTAGCGCACATTCGTCAGACTGAAAACAACGTGATTTTGCCTAGATCAAAACGCTTCGGTTCAAGTGAATTTGTCAAAATTGACTTGCAGTAGCCAAAGAGGCGTGTGGGACAAATTTAAAATTCCCCACGTAAGGTCCTAGAGCGAAAAACGGAACGAGCTGAAGTAGTCGCCGAAGTGGAGTGTCCTCGGTGGCCCTGGGGCGAGTCCACCCGCGTCACCGAGTGTCAATTATTTCTGATGAGGAGTAGGAGCAGACGCAGGGCTTTGACTGCCAAACGGAATAGCTAGTCGCGGTAATGGCGACAACGAAGCCGACGTGAATTACAAACTACTGCAGCCGAAAGAGAGAAAGAGAGAGACGTCTCACAACCCCATCTCGGTCGTCTACCTACTAGCATTCGTTACTGTGATGCCGTCAGATTAAGGTTGTAGAGGTTGCCAACAAAAATGAATGTTTATCTATCCAGCAGACTGGTTAATGCAAACATAGCATACAATGGTGCCACTGTAAATTCCGCCGATTATCTAAATAAATTACTAAGATATTTTTTGTGCAACAAACCATGTTTTTTTGCGCACAAGTCGCACTATAATAACCGCAAATAAACGTCAAAATTTAAATAATGTATATGTCATGGTATAAAAGTATTAGCAATCGATTGTTGATTGTCTGGTAAACTATTAGTGAGCGTAGATGTTATTCTACTAAAAAAAAATAGTTGTTTTACATTATGTTTCACAGTATAAAAATCACTCGGTTCAGAAAACTGCGGGAAATCACTGAGATATAAACTTGCATGAAAGCCATATCATGATCATAATCATGAATATGTTCCTCAGTCACGTTCCTTGGAACGTGGTTTAATATTATTAAAAAATATATAAATACAGTCTAGGACAACAAAACATCAATCACTTTACGCCCATACAAAATATATATAATAATTAAACCATTAAGATTGGTTCTTTTAATATTTTTACAATAATTTAAAACGGAGCATAATAAACTCGTTAGACTTCGTTAGTCCAAAATAGGGTTTAATATAATTTATTAATTACTTAGTTTCCAATATTTTCTTGTATAATGTGACGTATATTTACTGTATAATCAGTGAATCAGTTATAATGTTATATTATTTCATGTTAAAAAAAAATATGTTATCGCGTAAAACGAAAACATAATTTTCATATATGTATAAAAATTCTTGTAAATCAATATAAAAAATATCAATGTGGTAATAATAATATTTTAGTAATACATACTGAAAAATAGCAATATGTATTAAAAAACATTTGTATTATACGTAACTTAAAACATTATAATTGTTTTAATATTCCTCTCTATCGCTGTATTGCTGTATTCTATTCTTTTAAAATGGCCACAAATCTTTAATATCCGAGTAATATCTAGCAGCATATTCTGCTGAAATAATTTGATATTATTTTTGTTCAAATGCTTCCATAAATACTTTTTAAATCTCCTTTCAATTCAAATGCACGTTCGATTTTTGGATCGATTTTTAAAATGTGAATTAATTTGGTTTTTCGAGATCATCAATAACACTGATATCATCTTTAAGGTTTATTGGTTTCAGTTACTATTGTAATAAATTCTTTTTCGTATATTTATTGATCAACCAATAACTCGTCAATATAGGAGAATTCTAAATTTTTAAATACTTCTCTGAATGCGGTCGTTAAACATAGAATATTATTATATTCTGCATTCCTTGTTGGAATTAAATTGTCACGTTTAACTGCTTCTGGTTTAAATATTTCTTCCCAACAATTGCATTTAAAGTTGACGGTTTAATTTTATTAAATGCTATTGCAGTATGCTTTGTTTAATATTAGACAATTTCTTATTAATATATAATTAAATCAAATGGTATTTTTTAACCGGGTTAATATGTATAACTGTAGTGTAGTTTATATTTTTATCTAAATTATATCTCAGAAATAATAAAAATATAAGATCCTTTTATATCGTATAGTATTGCAACTTAATAAATATATAAATTATATTTATTTAATTAGTTTAAATATTTACATAATATATTATTTTAATACCAAATCTAATACGAAATCCTAGATATGCATTATATGTAAATCGAGCATTTCCAATTTGCAGATGACTTATCTCGCTAAGTACAGCATAAAGCCATTAAAAAACAAATCCACTTCATTTAACACGCAATCCAGAACATTTAGAAAACAGCGTGCAATGCAAGCCAGTCATTGGCCCTCCGAATTCCGGCATAATCTATTTAAGCCACTGGATATTCCCCCTATCCCTAGTCCCGGTCTAAACCCCGCATCATAATTTATAAGTGCGAGGCATGTCCCGGTTTTTCGTACGGGATGAATCAGCGCCATGTAACACTTCTCGAGTAACATTCGTCGTACGAGCGAAGCGGTGTGGGCTGGAATGGGGGCGATGTGGTTTTACCCCCACCCTCAGGCATTATGCAAATTAAAAGGGATTTTTAATGCGCACAAGGGGTTGTAATTAACTTTACAGTGGGAACGCGTGGCCAAATTGGATTCGACATAAAATAGCGTAAAAGTAATGCAATTAGCGGGGATTACTTGATTGGTTCTGCGGTGGTCCGGGGGACAGTTTTAACGACGGACCTCGGGAATCGGTTCTAGTTTTTGAAATTTTATTGTTTGATCGTTAGTCGGAATCATTTCGACTAATGACACGCCGGATGTCGAATTTTCAACTAATGCGAAATAGTTATAATGAAATCGATATCAATTCAAATAATCATTATTTCAAATATTAGTACACTATTGAAAAATTTGATGCCGGATAACTAAGCTTATTATAACCAACAGTTCAAAGGATCAATAGATTATAGTTCAGCCATCTGTACAAGTTTGAGACAAATGTATTTACTATCATTTGATATATCTATATAATATAATATTTCGCA